>VBVQ01002186.1:0-26936 GCA_011636635.1 Tetramorium simillimum | reverse complement strand
GACAGGAACTCAATAACAATTGGTATTAACAGATAAATATTTCATTACTCAGATTTTTTCAAATCTTTTCAGATTATGAAACTACATTTGAAGGTATATATGTGCAATAAAAAAATTTAATTTTCAATAATGAGAAGCATGTGTTTTGTTTCGTTTAAAAATAACAAAATAATGATTATTTTCGGTCTTTCATAAAAATACATTTGATAGATACATAATAAAATTATAAAAATCTTAATCGAAATTGCAAATTAGGTAATTAAATGCGGAAATTTTTATTTATATAAAAATAGCAGAAAATTATTACTAAAAATATAAAATTATATAATCGCGAGTTATATTTTGGAACATTTTATTATATTAAAGAAATAATTTTATAGTACAAGATCAGAACAGGAGTAGGATACAAAAATATTCAACATGTTGGTTTCGTTAAAAATTTATTTCATATCATCAGTGTTAATCACGGCGCGCAATTATAACTATGATATTGATGTGTCTTGTCAGTATACTTTAGGCCATCAAAGTTACAGAAACATTTTTTTCGGAGTGATAATAAATAATACAATTTTCGTCATTTTTATCCTGTGCACTTTCGATTTCAGTATCTAGTAACCTTCTTCATGTCGATTTGTAATATTACATATTGACTTTGGGATCAACGCGATATTTTATCGACGAAGTTCCCACGCTTATCGTAGGCAAATTGTAGTAAAATCTGAAAATGATTTCTGTCAAAGGAAACAATCGATTTTTTTCAATATCGATCAGTACACCTCGGTCTTATGAGATATTTTCTACAATATCACTTACAACATCTCTTAGCACACCGTCAATAAACTATTTTCTCATTTGACGCACGCTATATCTTAACTAATCTATCCTTCGCTTGTTTAACATTCGAGTTATTTAAAAAGATTGAAAAATAAATTACTTGTCGAGTAAAATGTTTGTCAAACTATAGACGTTTGAGACGTTTTAAAGAATTTGTTACACGATTGGTTTTTCAAATCTTATTGTAAAAATGAAGATAAAATAAAATACATCGTAAATCTTGTTGACAGTTAATGACTATCGCCGTTATTTGGAAGATTAACTTTTTGATGCTAATGGGCTTCTAGGCTGTAAAACATGTAGCTAACAGACTTATGGCGTAAGAATGTACATGATTACTCCAATATGGTGCAATGCACAATAATTTCGGTTAAGAGTTAACATGAATAATTTGTGCTCCGACTTTAGCTCAACAGTTTCATGGAATTTGTTGTGAAATAATTTAACATAAAACTATATTTATTGATCAATATCATAACGATCAAATTAAATAATTTGTGAGAAATGTTTGAAAATTTTAATATATTAATATTTCTCAGTATTCTAATTTTGTTTTGATTAAAGTAGAGAGATATCTGGTTATTTAAATAAATCCCGTATTGTTATAACAACGTTTGTCATACACTTATTTAACGTGTGCTTTATTTCATCGAAATAATTATTTAAACATTTATCAAATAAATTTTCGGATGAAAGGAAAATCTTTTTTTCGAGACAAAAGAAAAATTGTCGGTATAGGTTTTAGTATAAATAATCTGATATTCATTAATTAACATGATTCAATTGAGATCTTTTGGTTTAACAATTGACTAGCTTTATCAATCAACGTTTATATTAGCTGGACCTGCCAGCGCTATTGAAATTCCTGCGAAAGCATAGATTCAACTTGTACCTTATATCTGCTTACACAATTATCGTATTAATCGATGATCATTCTAGTCGAGCGTTAAGTTCGCCGCAATACACATAATTGGATTGCGAAAACTAGCATTTAATCCAATTCGACGTGATTTGATACATTATTTTTCACACATGACATATTATTCAACGAATTTGTTAAATGATGTGCTTGTTAAACACGACATCCATTTAATCACTCGGTCAAGTTAATCGATTAGACTTGTCAAAATATCTTTTATCGTGCTCTACTATTTTTTTTTCTATAACAAATATAGCTCTTTTTTTTTACTTATCGTTCGGGAAGGATTGCCTAAGCGCAAAGAAGATCGATATGTATATTTTGATCGAGAGGATCGAGAGCGCCGCGCCGGTAGATGCACATCAACGTAATTAACATCTATGTATATACTTTGGCCAAGTTTGTACATATGCACACAAACGCCCCATATACATACATACATATTTACATACCTGCGAATGTATCTAATCTATGAGACATTGAATATTGCGGAACGTCGATATCTTCGTCGAACTTCTCGCGCGTAACATTCGGACGATCGATCGTTTCTACACATACGTAATCAGAGTTAGAGATGGCAATACGTGATTACTTCATCATCGATCATTTCGATAACATTTCGGTGAATCCGGTTATCGACGTCACGAATAAGGAAGAATTCACATTATCGTGCTCCCTTTTGCAAATAAACTTAGAGATCATTTTCTGAATAGCTAAAGCATTGAAATGTTGAATCAGTAAAATTCCATTTATTCTGTTGAAATTTCACGAAGTATTTATCTTTTCATCCCTCTTCACGTTTGTAGTTGCACCAGCTGCTTTGTCGCGTTTGCCGGTCAAATCCGCATTGGCTTCCCTTTGCTCTCTTTTGGGGAAAAGGGAAAACGGTTTGTTTTCTGCATTCTGCAGTCTCTCTCTCTCTCGCTCGCTCTCTTTTACGATCAATTGTATTACATTAAGGGTTTTACTTTTGCATTAAATACCACCTTTCTTATTTTATAAGGCTTTTACAACTGCATCGCGATAGTTTTATATAAAACTAAACTAGCGTTTTAATTAACTATGTATGTAAATTGATAAGGCAATCAATTGGCGCTTTTCGGTATTTCTGTAAATCTTTTTATAAAGTAGTAATCGAATTAAATAGAATATCTTATTTGAAGGTTGCTTTATAGGTTGCTAGAGGATCGATGAGAAAAAAAAATATTATTCGTCGGTTAGTCGACGCTACAGTAACATGATGCAATTTCATTAACTTTCTGTCGGAAAGTTCGCTAGTGTAGAAAATCGTTCGTCCGACGTTTACAGTTCTCTCCTACATCCACCCAGAGTTTACTCTTTTAATTATATGAATTTACTTTCACGCTAGAGGTCCTTTAATATTCTGAAATCAAAGTAGAATTGCAGCTGCAAATTCGAAGAGCATCATTCAAAGCTCATATCAATAAGAAAAAGATCTATATATATGATTTAAAATATCTGCTATCTCATAAATTATTATAACGAACGAAATTGAAACAAATCCGGAATTTAGTAATATATTTTTCAATATATTCTCCGACAGTGGATGAAATTAAATAATAATCCAATTAAATTTTTTTTATTACTTATTCTTCAATATTTTTTAAATTGTTAATCCTTCGTATTTTTATCATTTTCAAAATTTAAGTGAGTAATATGATTTATAATATTTTATATAAATTTTACTATTTTACGTGTTTTAATAAACATTTAACTGTATTATTGAAATATAATTTTCGAAATTATTTAATACCAAAGAGAAAGTTTTCTCGTTCATTAAAGTATGAAGTATTAACAGTTTTTAGCGATTTGCCAAGAATTCTCTTTTCATTTAACATTAATGTTTTAATAAATTATGAGGAAATAAATGGGAAATTTATTTTTATTTAAAATATCGATCGTTATTTTCTCATATCCTTAAAAGCGGCTACAATTCAATCGTTGAGTCTAGAATATATTTATAAACTCGCCGTGGTCCCCTTCTTGTTAAAGCAAACTGTTTACATATATGAAGTTTGTTCATCCACGGTTTCGTTGTATTATATGCATAACCTTTTTCGATCTGCTTCTGATTACATATATTCATGGGAGTCTTCTCTCTTCATATTGACTAGAATACGTCCAACACGTTGGACACATCGCGAGAAAGATTAGCATCGCAATCTGGATCCTGAATCCTTAATCCGGAAATTAAAAATAATCAGGCTATCTACAAATTATATGCTAAAGTAAAAATAAAAAGTTTTTAATCAATAATATACTGAGCCAAACGAAAAAATGAGATTTTCTTTTTATGAATAATATTTCATAAAATTATAAATTATTTGTGATGCTACTTTTAATTGCTATAACTTGACACATTATTGGCCCGAGTTTTAAAATTAATATTGCACGGTTGACGCTAAATGTATTTATTTTTTCGAGGATGTTGGCGTTCTTATTGTTATGAGAATAAATTCTTTATTTTCTTTTTATTTAAAAAATTAGTTCTGTCAAAGCACATCATTAAGTTATGAAAATTATTTACCTATTTAAATTTAAAAAAAAATGCAATTTCAGATATTACTTTAGTATAATATAAAATTAAAAACTTTTTCTAATTTTATTGTTCAAATTTTGCAACAAATTAGTATATTTGAAAATTAATATAACATGTGAAAGAATTTAAAAACATGTTTGAATATGAAATTGAGAAATTTTAGCTATCTTGCTTTATAAAATAATTGTGCGTACATTTAAGCTTATGCATGAATTGACACTTGTTGCTACATAATACTTCAGTTAATTAGCATATATGCTTATCCTCGAAAAAAATTTTCTACAGTACCGTTATTTCTGGCCGACGTGTCTGTTCAAATATCAATTACTGTGAATGTAATAATCGTGGAACCCATCGTTAAGTAATTTTAGATTAACATTCGAGAGAACTAAAGACTTCTAATACGCAATCACATACATTGTAGGCATTGTTCAAGAACAGATTAAGTACGACGAATGTACAGGAGTTTCCCTCTCATATTTCGCTATTATCCGGCATTTCGGTGCACATTTAACTCGAATTTGCAGTCAATAATTGCAGTTACTAAACTTCTAATAATCACGGCAGGTTCAAATTCTCGGCGAAATTGCGTAAGACGACACTTGAATATATTAGTAACAATGTTCCTTTACAGCTGACAATGAGTGATGAATTATAAAAAGTAATTGCGATGTTAAAATGCTATTAATTTTTCTTGCTATGTTAATCAACGTTGTCAATAATTAATGTTTTTTATGCTTTTTTGAATTATTTAAAGTAAATATCATATCCAGCATTTTCTAATTATATTTGTCAAGAAATAAATGTTCGTGAAAAGTCATTTAATTTTATTTGTTCTTTGGATTTTGTATTTTTAGTTTTTGGTTTTTTAAGATTATGCATGCCTTCTGGCCTTTTAATTTAAAATTCGACACGCGATGAGAAATGAGAGGTATAATTCACACGAAATCCACAACGAAATGCCGGGTTAATTCCTGCGAATATCGATTATATTACGTTTGCTACTTAAAACTTAAACTTAATGATGCAATTATTCTATTCGTCAGCAGTCGATTTACGGACGGCACTCAACGATTCCAATTTGCGCACACGTGCCCTGGGCATTATATTGCCGTTTTTGAGTACATGGAAGAAGTCTTAGATAGCGCGAGAATTAATAATTGATATTTTCTATCGCCGATATGACGTGTCATCCGTTGCGAGTTCTTGCTCGAGCATTCCCACCTGTCAACATTATCGATTCATTAATGATTGATCGAAACAATTACTTTACAGCAATTACTTTGTAAGACTTATAGGAAACAGAGTAATTTAATCACATGCGAAGGATACGTGAAGGGCCCCTATTTTTTTGTGAAAATTTTTCAACTTTTTCAAATATTTGTACGCAAGCAACGATATTAATATGTTGAGTTTGGCGAAAGTTTCAATTTTCGACGGTACACTGCTTGTTAATTGAATCTTTGATTACGTTTATAAAAGAAGATCGAATTATGAATTAGTTGAAGGATAAATTTTTCAAAAATTAATTACTTTTTACAATCCCGTCGTGATTGAATAATATCACTTAAATTCTAGTATTACTATTTTGCAAGTTATAAAAATGTAGAAATATTATGATTGCCTTACATTTTTTACAATAAATTATTTTAATTTAATGATAAATAAATAATAAAAATATTTTTCTGATTTTTTCTTAAATTTTATTAGTTTTGATGATATAATATATCACAAAAAAAAAGTATTTTACGTTCAAAGTGATTTTTCCTATAATCTCATATTCTAATTGTAAGCTTACTGTTTCACAGCAAACATATTTCTCTTTTAATAAAGTGAAAAATACTTTTTTTTTCTCTTAAACACTCTTGTTTATAACATTTTTCTCTTGATTTCAGAGGAATCCTTTTGAGGTCAATATAAGAGTAAAATCCTTTAAGTTTCGAAGATTCCACGTATATCAAAATTATTTTTTTGGGGTGATCGACTTATTAAAATACATAGTGTTTATTTAATTCGCAATATTACCTGTATAGTTTTAATTGTCGAAATTTTTAATTGTCGAATTTGCAATTATTTTATGCCTGTTTTGTCCAGCTTTCTAACTCGTTTATATAGAATGCATTTTATTAATTAAATTAATTAGTTTACATCTACATACGTCATTATGTAGATAACATTTTTGCTCACTATTCTCATATAAAACGTTTTGTACGAAGTGAAAATTTTTCATGATAACGAGGTCTGCTTTCGCGCAATAAATGTCCGTTGTGCAACTGATTGTGCACGTGTCCTCGCCAGTATGCGCGTATTTGTCTGATTCGACGACATGGTTGAATGTGTTACATAACAATCCCCTAGCTATAGGAGAATACTTCAATTCCGTGGTGAATTGTCGCAGCTTGATGTATTGGTAGCTTTACGTTAACAAGATACAATACGCGATTACAACGATAGATAAAATTTTTAATGGCTGACATAGATATAAAATAATAAATAGAAATATACATGCAGCATTTGGAAAAAGGTGTCTCAGTAAATAGTAGTAAATTACTCCTGCAAGAAGTTACTTTTCTAATATAAATATATCGAAAGAGATATGTAAATGAGAAAATATTCTGAAAAGTGTATACACACAATAATATCGCAAATTATACAAACGACATTGCATTTTATCAAACCGATATTCTATTGAATCTGATGAAACTTAAAAAAAAGCCAATAAAATAGTTTCACTTATTTTTCAATGAACTGAAATATTTTGCTGTTTAAATGGAAGGTTGAAAAGTAACAGTACTTTCGCTACTTTTTAGTAACATAAAATTACATAACATGCATTAAATAGTTTCGAAGAGGGGAACGGATGAAGAGATTTTTAAACTATTGATTAACGTATTAGGAAGAAATTAAAAATACGGATAAAAAAATTACAAGACCCGCGGTAAAGTATAATATTCGCATACTCCGGCAACAATTTGCGGAATATTTCGGATAGATATTCATGATCATATATTATTACAGGTTGTTACTCCGCTCAAGATAATAGTTCCCTTTGCGTTCCTTCTCCCTTTACGAATCCAAATTTATCGCGGGATTATGCGGTCAATTGTGATACCATAACGTATATTTCATCAAACGTACATCATACGTATTCAGCAAATCGATCAGAATAGGAATGAATATTCCCGCAGTCTCTAACCGTGAAATAACTTTCTTCTTTCGAACGTTAGCGATATTTTTCATACTTTTTTATTATTTCTATTTCAACTAAATAATTTAATTGTGAACATTTGAGCACAAAAAAAATAAAATTAAAGTTATTTGTTTATCGTCTATAAAGATCTGTGATAAATCTCATTTAATAAAAAGAGACGAGATTTTAGGAAAACGCTTTAATATTAATTGTTCAATTAAATGTATAAGTAATAGGTACCAATCAAACAGTCCCGCTGCTACTGTTAACTGTTTTCTCCACGGCATCGGTGTTATTATTGGAATTCGTCTTGATTACATTCATCTGATTGGACTTCGTGTTGTTGCTCGGTCCGTCCAGGAAGTAAGTTATCATACTGCCCTTCCCCTTGACTTGGATCGGTCCCCGGCACGTAAACGGATATCCTTTAGTGATCAGAATATCGCGAACCTCCTGGGTGACTTGAATCCCGTCTAACTCCCCCGTAGAATCCATCCTGGAGGCCACGTTCACCGCGTTGCCCCAAATATCGTACTGCGGCTTCCTAGCACCGATCACGCCGGCGACCACCTGCGCAATCCGCGTCGCGTATTGAGTCTTTCCCTCTTTGAAAATCCTCGACAGTTTTGTCGAGATATTCTTTCTCGCAGCTGAGTTCGAGCGTGTACAAATAATAATAAAATTCGATGCGCTACGAAAGAATGTCGCAGAAGAATTGTACGTTTAACGCAGGAATATTTAAAGTTGAGTCATCTTCAGCTTGCTCCGAAACAAATAAATAAGTCCAATTTACATGCGGATTCAAAATATATGGACTTCTCTGTTAAATATGTACTAAAATTTTGAGAGAAATTGGTATCAAATTTGATTAAATTAAATATATCAAATTAATAATAATACGCTTTATACAATTGATGCTGGATCTATATGCATAATAATTTTAAGTACGTTTTCTTTTGCCCCAATCAACTTCGCGTCGGATAAATTTTCGGTCTTTAAAACGCAGTCTAAGAGTTAGAATCGTACAATCCGAAATAAATTTGGAAATCAACTCTTAATAGTAAGACACTAATGTATCATTAAAGACTGTATAGAAAACTGTGTTGCGAAAAAAATTTATTCGGCGCGGAGTTGACTGGGGCAGAAGAAAAAGTACTTAAAGTTATTATGCACACTCTCTAAAAGTGAATCAGTGGAAACTCACTGTCAATCAGCGACTATACACTGATTGTCAGTGCATAATTTTAGAGAACAGAGAGTCAGCATCGACCGTATAAGGTGTATTATTATTAATTTGATATATTCATAACGGTGAAATTTAATTTAAATTAAATATATTCCCGATTTTTTCAATTAATTTAAAATTGCTAGAAAACATAATATAGTCGCGTTATCGTAAGTATTATCATAAATTCTCACAATCAATATTATATCTTCGAATTCCCTTCCATGCTTTTTCATCGAACTTAATTTATGAAATATTTACAAAGAATGCAATAATATAGCGTGAAAATTGCTCGCTTCACGTTCTTCAACATTACCGGTCCGATGTTGATGCCCACACGCATGCGGAAGTTATTAAAGCTGTGTTCATTGACATAGGCCAGCTGCTCGCGGATTCTCAGGGCGTAATCCGCCATAGCGACTACGTGCTTGAAATCCCGCATGTCACAGGTGCTTTTCGTTAGGCCTAAAGCAACAGAGAGAGAGATAGAGACAAGGGTGAACTTTCCGCGATGGCGGTGGCCCGATCGCAGTGTCCTAATTTGAGTAACGAGTCCGCGTTGTTAGGAAATTGTTAGGAAATTGCGCGAAAAGTCAAGTGGCCGTGGGAAATTAGATTTGCCTTCGTGGAATTAGAGAAACTCCATTGCGAGAGTTAAAAAAAAGGACTTTAATGCGGAAATACATTCGGCGGTGATAACAAATAGACAAGTTAAAAAAGTTAGTTACTGAAATATGCAATGAAGATAATATATTTTATCATGCTTTTGCGAATTTTCGAATCGCTAAACCGATTAAAAAGAATCAAATTTAATTCGATTAATTTCGACCGACTCAGTGATTAATTGCACACGCAGTACCGTTCTTTTCTGAAGCGGCATAAAAGCCGATAGCACCGGGGACGGAAACGGGTGAAAGGCTCATTGAGTAGCGATACCACTAAGACTTCGCAAGAGACATACCCGAAGCGGCCATATATGTGGCGCCCGTGCTCTTGATCTTCTCGATGTACTTAAATTGCTCTTCGGCGAGTAACTCATCGAAGTCAGCAATGATTTCGTTGAGAAGCCTGAGGCATTCCACGCCCTCGTTATTCGCTTCGAGCTCTACGTAGAACTCGGAAAAATTCGGTATCGAGGCGAACATAATGCACACACAGTCGCATTGCTCGTGATATAATTCCTGCGAAACAATTGATGTCATTATTTTGGATAAGTATGTCCCTCCTGAGATAGTTTTATTAGATTCGGACATTTGGAAAAAATCTTATTTATTAGTCTTGTTATTGATAAACAGTCATACTAATTTTCTCGAATAACAATTGTTTTGACTACTTTAATTCTAAATTTTTTATGTTATTTAAAATATTATTATAAATGTAATATTTCTTACTTTACAAGTTTATTTCAATTGTTTTGGCTTTTATATGGAAATAAGCCAAATTAAATTTCGAATGGTATTGAAATCTATATCTAGTATCTAACTAGTATATCAAATTTAGGGTCGCTTTAGACAGGACAGAACAAATTAGGCAAATAGATATATACCGTTGAAATTCAATCTAGAATCTGGAGATTGGACGATTTAACACGTCTGTTGTCAGGGGTTCTTAGTTTATGTATACAGCTGGGGTGAAATTTTGAAACTTTAAAGGTAATCCTTAATTGAATTATAAATATGCAAAATCTAAGTGATCTTTATGCGGCAACTGAGGATTATCATATGAAATTGAATAGAATTAATGATTAATATATTTGCGATTTAATTAGAGGAAAAATGGAAAAGCGAAGAAAGAAATATTATTTTTATAAAAATGTTATTGACACAAAGCTTGGAAGGAAGATAAAACTCAATTATCTTTATTAAATCAATCTTTAAAATACACAATAAGATTTTTTGCAATATATATATTCGTTTTCAGTAAATTGCTATTTAATCTATAATCATGTATCTTGTTTAGAAAATGTCAGAATTCATTATGAATATCTTAATCTTTGTTCTAATCTATCATATCTCAAGCACTTATCAAAGTCGAAAAGAATTTCAATAATTAGATCAATGATACGCTCAAACTATTTTATTTGACACAGAGATGTAATATGTAACACACAATAACTTTTATTATATTTTATTCTTAATACATTTAGAATATTGTAAAATTTTTTTCAAAGATTTCTCCAAAATATGTTGTTAGAGATACAACTTACATCTGAATTAACAGTAGACAGAAAATGGGCGGCCACGTGTTCCGGAAGTATATTCGCGAGCAGTTTCTGATTGTAGGCCTTCAAGTGTTCCATTTCCTCCTTCTCCTCGGTCGCTTGCAACTTCCACAGGAAATCCAATCTGTATTGGCACACGGTACACATCAATATTCTTCGCCTATATGTGCCATGAAAAAATATCTCAACAAATTACATTACGTTTTCGAGATATTTTACGATTACTATATCGATATCTGCGATTTTAGAATGCGTACATGTCGCACATTTTTTAAAATATTGTATCTAGCAGATTTTTTATAAATCTGCACATGACGTACGTACCTTTTCAGTGACATATTTGCTTCAATTAAATTTCAAAATGTCAATATATTCATGAAGTATCCAGTATATATAAATTTACTCGCGGCTCTCTACACGTATACGCGATTCCTATCTCGGCTATGAAATTATTTCGCGGAAATCGGTTTATGAAACCGTCGATCCGCGACATTGTTCACAACGAGATGAAGGCTCTCGTGGGAAATTCCACGAGGGCCTCAAAGGTTTATAACATGCAAGTTCGGGATGTATCTGCGAGAGCTGACATTGCGTAAGTTTCGAGGGGAAAGGAAAGGGGACGAGATGTTAAAGTGTAAGCATGTTCGAATGTTCGGCGAACCTGTAGGTCGCCTCTGTGTGCTGGGAGTGTGCTACTAGGCAGGCCATGAAGAAAACCACTAGAACACCCGCCAACCATCTTCCAGCGGGCTCGACGTCGTCCTCATTTAGTGCCTGGTAAATGCTGACCCCGAGATAACAAGCCACAACGATGCTCAATACGGCAACTTTAAACACTGACGTTAGGATCTGGTACACCGCGCAGGTTACCATCACCAGCATCACCAGAACCGGAAACAACTGCAATCAGTGATAGTTGCGGAATGTCAGTCGGCAGATTCTTGTAGTTTCATTAAAAATCCTTCTCTGTAGTTACACGCGCCCGAATTCTTTCATCAACATCATGGAATTGTGCGAGAACAACGAATACATTCCTCAATAATGATATTCTAAAATTTTATCATTTTAATTGTTTAGAATTTAACATCAATTTTGCACGAGTTGTACTAATATCTTATTAAAAGATTATGCGTTCGTTAGGCTTGCACAGTTTCTCTCTCGTTAATTAGGGGATATAAAGTGTAATCTCTTCTTTTAAAGTATGATCTCTAATCTTTTTTTTATTATCCGCGTGTCTTTGATAACGATTATGCGATTTTAAGCGAAAATTCATTTAATAATCAATGTCTTTCTATTCAACGTCATATTTACATTTAACTTACGTCGCAGAAAAGAATGTAATCACAGATCTCGGCGGCATCTGTAATCTTTGGTTCTCTCACTACGCTTGAATTCTCATCCGGCCACTTTTGAGTAAAGTCCAACGTATTATTGTTGACGCAAACCTCACTTCCGGTCAGCGTGATCTGTATCGAGGAAAAAAAACACAAAGCGGCTATTATTTATACAGAATTTTAATATGTTCGATCGCTCGCACGTACAATCTATTGTATTACCAATGTTTTTTCCGTCCGTTTGTGTTTCAATCGCGAATATTTGCGACAACTATTATTTCGCAGCATATACGATTAATCACAGTCTCGACGCTCATGTTCGATTTATTGCCGAAAGTTTTAGCGCGGCACGCTCTAATTTACGCGCTATAGTTTTGACATAACGAGTTTACCGAGGCAAACGGCGGGACCGGTTATTGGATTTAAAAAGTGAAAACAGAGGGGAAAGCACATTCCGAAAGCTGCGTGGTTACGAATAAATCATTTATCAATCAATATTACGCGTGATTAAAGTCTATGTAAGACTAATGGACTTTATATTTCTTGATTTCTCGAAAATTAAAACTTTTAAATCATTGAGTTTGTCCAAACGATATATATTTATTTTTTTTCTACAGTTCCGAATTTCGTATTTTTGCAATAATCTCAAAGACAGGTAATACAAATTTTTTATTTATTTATTCGGAATTATATTTTATTTGCCAAATGAAAAAATTGTCGCTATCAAGAACTGTTTAGATAGCAAATTTTGAAATAAAATGTAAATCGCGTTAAATTCCAGTTACTTACCAGTGGTGACAATACCGTGATGAACGTTAGAAACACGACGATAGACGCGATGCTCTGCGCGATGATGCGATTTTCGAAAATTTGTAACGCCATGCTTCTCACCCACACCGGCACGCTCTGCAAAAGTTATCCACGCACGATTATTCACTTTCCTCTCGACTAATTAAATCGGATAAATAAAGGACATGACCCTTCGGGATCGTTGCAAGATTAATGGGCGTGCTGCGACCAGAATCGCTGGTTTCGGCAGTGACCTGGAAGCTTGCCACTTGGTCAGGGTCAAAAGGAAGTGGCACTCTTCCAAAAAGTTTTGTCACCGATCTGACATCGCATGTGACGTATCGCGCCATTTATTTAAATCGCATTTAAGTCGATAGATAGATATATACTTTTACGTAAAGGAAGTGAAAGGAAATAACTGTGAATGTGTAGTCATTTTGTCATTCTAGGGGAAAAGGACCCCGCACTAAACAGCATGAAATTGAGCTTCCGTTAAAATGGCTAAATTTGAAATATGTTGTACATTTTGGGTCACTGAACAAAAAGTTTCTCAGACAAAATGTCAAAAAATAGACAGTTTCGTCGTTTCAACTCTTCAAATATATATAAAATCATAATTAATTCTCAGAAGTCTAAGGTCAGACCAGCAAAGTTATCACTTTCGGATCAATGCGGTTATCGTTATAAGAAAACAATATGAATTTTTAGTCAACAAAATACTTAAAAAATAATTTGTTAATGACAATATTGTTTAAACAATTTGAACACGTTTCAGGCTATTGAAACAGATTTCACTATCATCCATTTGTTTATTGCTAATTTTGCTACAAATAATACGTTTTATAGGAAAACGCTATATATTCCGTCATGATTTTTCCCACAGAATTCTAATCAGCAATCAGTTCTTGTAAACAATGACGTGTTCAAATTGTTTAAACAATATTGTTACTAACAAATTATTTTTTAAGTATTCTGTTGACTACAAATTCATGTTGTTCTCTTATAACGACAACCGCATTGATCCGAAAGTGATATCTTTGCTCGTCTGGCCTTAGGCTTTTAAGGGTTAATTATGATTTTTGTATATTTGAAGAGTTGAAACGACTGTCCATTTTCTGACATTTTGCCTTTTTGTTCAGTGACAAAATGTATAGAATATATTTCAAATTTAATATTTTAATCGAGGCCCAATTTCATACTGTTTAGTGCGGGGATTACCTTTATACATGGATTCGAAAGAATATAGTCTAGAGATACTTATGAGCTTTTACCTCGTTCTTTTCCGCCAATAAAATGCCATTGACCACGGCTATCACCAGTATGCTGATCGCCGTGCAGACGTAGAAATATACGCTCCTATGAGGAACAAAGGACATTTTTAACACGATTGTTCATGAGCTTCTTTCTGATTTCTTTCTTTTGAAAAAATTTTTTTGATCGCAACAGGATTTATGTTGCCTTACGTTAACTTATCGAACGATTTTCGCAGAATGGTCTATAAATATTGGCACGAAGGACAATTCGACGTTAGTAAAGTACGAGTAGACTTTACACATTGGGTCTCGAGAGTGTAGTAAAAGAAAGATATCGCTGCCGCACTATATAGAAGGTAGGATTTATTGGCACGTGTATTTACCCGGCGAGGGTGATGGCTATTGCAACCACAACGACCATGTAGACGAAACCGGAGCACACAAAATAAGCCGAGAGCATCCTGTCCCTCTCGCGCGAGTACTGCAACAGGTTATTAAAACAATTGCGATATCGCGCATTGCTTTTACGTTTCAGTACGAGCTATTTCCTACTAACGGACGCGCATTTAATCATCGGTTATCGTGGGCAATTTCGCCGCAGACTTTCTTCTCGACGAGAAAATGCAGAAATTCCATTAAATCGTTTACGACGCGCAATTCAATCACGCGGAATCCGAATAATCCAAATACACGCTTAGCGAATTAACCAAAATTAAATTTAAACGACCTTCTATGAACGTGAATTACCGCATCGATTGGTAGGTCGCATTCAATTGTATAGGTGGACAGTTCAGTATGCAATTACAGCTCGTATTTCACCTATAATATTAATTCTATTAAATTAATTAAATTTCTAAATAAATTTTAGGCGAATAAAAATTGTATAAAAATTCTACGTTTAAGAAATTCTATAAAAAAATTTTTATCATGCAAATGTGATAATAATTTTAATAAACATTATCAGCGTCAATCAGTGAGTAAAATTACAGTTTTAGACGAACTGCAAATGTTTTACAACAACAAATTCAATATATTGCGATAATTTGTACGCATTTTAATTCCAGGTATATTATTCATCGTGTAATGTAATTTACCTTTTCTTCGACATCTGGTCTTCGAAACGTCAATATAAACGGCGTACAATGCTCCGCTCTCAATCGATCTATGCTTCTGGCATCGATCGCTCTCATTAAGTATTCGTTCACTTCATCCTCGGGATCTTTTTCACCCTCAATGGTTTCGCCGAAGCCTAATCTGTTGAAACGTATGCAGCAAGTATTATTCTATGAAATGCCATCATAAAGCTTACTCGATAACTCGATAACATTCATTCGCGATGTAAATTATTTCAATATATAATATTACAGATTAACACGTTATTTTATCCGCTTGTTACAATCTTATTTTACTTATGCCACTTATTTTTATGAGACGGACAATATGATTAATTTATTTTACAATTATACGAAATAAAACGTACAGTAGTTAAGATATGGAAATGTAATAATAACAATTGTTTTTTTAGACAGAATTAGGCAATTTTGTTTGACTATCTCGTAATTGTTGATGATTTTGGGAAATCATTTAATGAGACTAGAATATTAACGTTTTAGTGTCAAGGATAAGAGATTAAGCAGTAATAATAGAGAAGCTCTTACTTAGTTTGTTTTCCGTGTTGCGAACCGTGGCCCATAACCCTCATCTCTTTGGACACATTGCCATTCGCTGGAAAGGTTTTTCGCATCCCAGAACTAGTAATGTTATCCTTAAATGTGTCTCCCGGGACAATCAAGTAGGTTGTGATGTTATGTTCCTTTAAGTACACATTTCTTTCGCCCCCGTGGCCTTCCTCGACTTCATAATACCCGCCCAAGCAATCTAAAGTCTCTTTTGTGATGTGCACGCGTCTACAAAGCACCATACCTTCTATTTAATATTAACTTTGTAAATGTAACGACCTGATACTTGAAAAAATTGTCTTTCAACAAGAGCAATATGTTTGCGATACGGTCGTCTTGTTTACGCACAAATAGCTGAAAAGTTCCATACGAATTGAAGTAAAGTGAGCAGAAGTTATACCGATGTAATTTATTGCCGCCAATCGAGACTAAGTTGAAGAGGGCGAGTCAGTCAAGGGCTGACAAAACCTCGTGCAAAATTGCTTGTACTCACCCGGGTATACCTCCGCTTTCCATGTAATTGGCTAGGGTCACGTCGTTGCTCCAAACATCAAACTGCCATTTTCTCAGACCGAGAACCCCGCAGTGAACCCGGCCCGTATGGATGCCGACTCTCATATTCACGTTTACGGCCATTACTTCGCGAACCAATCTAGGGAGATACGGACGCCAGAATTTATTGTTTCTTCTATCATTAGGCGTAGAAGTAGATTGATAACTATACCGTCCAAAGTTTGTGACATCAGACAAACTTTCTCGCCATTAAGTGTACTCAGTGATTGCTTTAGTATTTGAAGCCGCGAATTATTGGAGAAATTCTCGAGCATTTTTATTACACTGTCCGACAAATTTTGATATTTTTTTGTAACACAAATGTGAATAGTCATTTTCAACGTATTTTTGCCTGCTGAACACATATCTGTTATCCAAATTTGGTTATCACGTCATAATTTTGAAAAAAATAGCATTAAATTGGCCAAAAATGACGATTTCGAGAGTTTCCATAAAGTTATAGCGCCGGTACTAATTTTTTTTCAAATTTTGTTTATGCCATTCGAAAGTATCAACTTTTAGCTTTGAAATGCATTTTGTTTCGTATTGATATAATTTTTCCTTTTCAAAATATAATAATTTGAAAATAGCTCTTTTTCCTATACTTACATGAAAGACACATGCAAAAGTCATTTTATTCCATCTTAATACAGCATAATGTGCAAAATAAATGCTATTAAACTTAAATAATATAATAGGTGTGCGTCGCTAATACATCCTTCACTACCTACATAAACATGTTGTTCCGTGTATAGTTTGATCGTTGCACAAAACTCAAAATATCTCGATAATGAAAAATTATATGGAAACGAAACAAAATGCATTTTAAAGCTGAAAGTTGATACTTTCGAATAGTATAAACAAAATTTGAAAAAAAATTGGTACCAATGCTGTAACGTCATAAATACTCTCAATATCGTCATTTTTGGCCACTTTGACGCCATTTTTTTTCAAAATTTAGGTAACAGATTCGTGTTCAGGAGGCAAAAATACGTTGAAGATCATTATTCATATTTATGTTTCAAAAATGGCGTCGGACAGTGTTATTAACGATCGTTGTATTTCGAAATACAAGAAAAAAATATTTATGTGTAAGTGTCCATTTTTTCGCGACAAAGTTTATTTCAATATTCTTCAATCCTTTTCAACGTACATAGTTTCCCACACGCGATTATTCGTACAATTCGTCGCATGAATACTTTAACAAACTTTAAGTTTTACAAGCAGGAAACTGTTTCGATGAAGTAGCGACAAGTTCGATGAAGAGAGAGAGAGAGAGAGAGAGAGAGAGAGAGAGAGAGAGATTTACGGCGAGAGAATGACCCGAGATTATCAAATTGAAATTTAAACGCATGCACTCGCGAGGAATTCGTCTGCATGCAGTGACCTGTGGACAGCAGGGACCTTTCATGAAGACGCGAATCGACCTCAATCGTGAGCACATATCGTGCTCTCCGAGGAAATCTCTCCTCTTTGACGATGAAACGCGTTTTATGAAAACCCGAAACGAACCGAACGTGGTACATGTAGCACACGGATACAGTTCCGCCGGAAGTTCGGTGGTCGTCTCGTGGATCTAAGCGAAAGCATCTTTATTGCTCGGATGTTACTTTGATCTATCTATGTAGTTGTGTCTCTCTTATCCCTCTCTATTTGTATCTGTCTATTTATCTATCTCTTTTCTTCGGTTTTCGAGATTTTATCTTCAACTATTTCTATATCTTGTGCTTCCTTTGTTCGCTATCACTTGAGCAGGGATAAGAGGTATTACGCGAATCTTTGATGTTGTTGATAGAATATGTAATAGATTTACTTAGCTATTTTATGATTTTAAATGTAGATACATTCTGAATACGCCCTGATAGATTAGTGCCGCGCGGCATAGCGAGCCAGCGCAAGGACCAGTAATAGTGGAGCCGTCAGCGCGTGAACTTTTAAGTGAACGGAGGAACGAGTAAAATTAAGTCCCGCTTTTTGGCTGTACGAGTGAGTAGATATTACTATTAAATTATTATTTATTAGTTGAATGGGAGAAATCGTCAAGTCCGCCGGACGTAACACATATATTAGTCTTAAAAAGTAGCGTGTGTATGAAAATATTGTTTATTGACGACGATAAAGGTTTTACGCAACAATAAGAAGGGAAGGAATGTGCAGACTTACGTTATTGCATCGATCATATCCAATCCCATTTCTACGCAACAGTGAGCGTGATCGGGCCGTGGCTCCGGAAGTCCGGAAACGCAATAATAACAGTCTCCGAGGAGCTTTATCCTGAGGCAGTGGTGCTCAGCGGCTAGCCTGTCAAACCTGCAAGATATTTCCAAGAATTCAACGAACCGATTTACAATAGCGGGGAAAATCTGACTATTGAGTGCGGATACCTCTCTACCACAGAGAAATCGGAAGGGAATGCATTACGTGGAAATATTATGCAAATCTTTGGCCTTTGCAGTCAAAGCAACTTCTGCGTTTTATAATAATGTGTATAGAAATACCCGCTACTTTTTCTCACGTAACGCCCATACTTCGTGCAACTTGTATAATATTTTTCTGTACCTAGGCACGCAATGCAATTTTTCATTTTCATTTTATTTTGTTGTCGACTCTTTTTATTGAATTTTTAATTGGACTCTAACAAATTTTTAGAATTATTACTATTTCTTTTTTACATAATGACACATTGAACAGATTTATATGGGGTAAATACGATATCGCGCGTTAAATTAATTTGAAACGATAAACCAATGACGCGTCAACAAAAGTAAGGACACTAATAAACCGAGGGATAATCGGTTTATTCAGATTAGATATTCAGCAACGTCGCGTTCCACACAGCACATATTATACGAAATTAATTCAGGGCACCAGAAGGGCGAATATTAATATTTCACGCGTGCACCAAATCCACATAACACATATAGCGTGTATTATGTTAATCTAGTTTAGTATGATACGTAGGAAATAACAGTCCCCGATGGAGTTGCGTATACGCAACTCGAATAGTAATTAAATCAATTATTAACGCATTATCACTAAGTCTTTGAGAGGTAATAGAGTTCCCTACTTCAATATTAATATCGGAATATTGCCGTGTTACGCAACATTTGTCCACTTATGCATCATACAAAATGTATAAAAGGAATGTACATACGTGTTCGGCAAATGCGCTTGGACATAAAGAATGCCCGATGATTAACTCACTAATTCGATCTGCCCAATTCGCGGGGATGTGCTTAATAATTTTTTAATGATATCGAGAGTCGCACGGGGAATATATTATCTCACATTTTTCATGAAGATTCAGCGTTATTTACACGTTGATTTTTTTTCATCATTCTCTACCTTCTTTACCGAGCATTTTTTTTCAAACGGGCATTTTTTTCTGTCTTCTCTCGTGGGGATGAAAGCGTCGCATTTGCAGAATACTGGAAAGTGATCTCGGCTGTAGTGATACATGAAAGCGGACATCGTCGTGAGGAATGAAAGCGGCCTTTATGACCTCTTAGCAAATCCCTCTTGGTCTAGTAGGATAAGTACACCCTATTGACCCGAAAAGTCACTACGGACACAAAATCCGTAGGTATCGAAAGACTTTTCGAGCACTCGTAAGACATAAGGAGAATGATCGAGGAAAGCTTTAAGAGTAAAGGTTGTTGAGAAACCCTTGTTACAAACGCAGCAAATTGACAATATTCATCAGAGATAAAGAGCGAAGCTTTAATGAGTGCAGACCTAAAAACTGATTCAACATTAATAGAATATTATTTTATGCATATAATTTTTCTCTCGCAGAAAATTTTATTAAAGTCAAACATCAGATTTGTCTCCCTGTAAGTAAAAATAATCAAAAAAATTTTTCAATGATATTAATTTAATATTAAAGTTGCGATCATGTATGTGATTTGCGAAATACACATTTCGATGTCGAATTAATTTTTGACAAAATGCAACACAATCGCGAGATTTCAAAGAGAGTTCTCTTTGGTAATATATAAACAGATTTTGTTGGAGGAATAAGAATGTTTACAAGATTTAAGAGATCAAAGGCAATAGAATTGTATTGGTAAAAAATAAAAGGAAATTAATATTTCGATTTGAATAAATGAAAATACACATCATGGATACAATAATCCGCTACGCTTCTAAACGTTTTCTGAATAAATAAGAATAGAGTAAATAAGAATATAGAGAAAATTTCAATGTATGCATAATATTGCGGTAGAATAGCTCGGTGAGTTTCTCGAGATTTATCGACCGTGTTAAAATTGCATTTTACTAACTCTCAGTAAATTTCCAAAGTTATAATAATGGCATATTTTATTCTGGCATTTCTCGGAATATTACTATTTTATAAGCTTAAGAAACTTGTGATTAGCGAGAACAGAAGATAATATATTTAATTTAAATTTAAATTAAGAATTTATTGAGAAGAGCACAAAGTATTAATATAGTAGTATATTATATCAAAAAAGTACAGGAGTTTTTATAATACATATAATACTTTTTTATTATAGATTATTAAAATTATCAATGATATTAACAATTGATTAAAAACCGTGGATCTATCCTAATACGCGTTCTGTTATATGTTTTTTATGAATTCAGAATTAGTAATAATTCTCTCGTTTTATTGTAATATTTCTTACCGTGCAAAAAGTTCGTTGAGCAATCTGACGAGCTCTTCGGCAGTGCATTGATCGGAGAGCGAGGTAAATCCACAGATATCGGCGAACAAAATGCTGAAATATTTGGTAATAATAATAAAGTCAGTTATTTTAGTTAAATTAATTTTCAAATAAATTTCCAATACGGCCAGTTCCTGAATAAACGCTTTTGTGAAGAGTTCCGTAATTACTTTGACTTTAACAGAACTTAAGCCAGCTAGCTAGCTATGGGTAAATATCGCGTCACACATTTTGAAAAGGGAAATTAGAAACGAAAAATTGTCACGAGCTCGCGGAAACTCGGCGAAGTTAAACGAACATGACATTTGCTCTTTGCGAATTCGCCGATTAAGTTAGATTGACCTGAGCTTGGCGAGACGTCTGATACGAGAGATTGGTTGTAACATCTCAACCCACTTCAAACCAATCTAGAATTCTCTCTATGCAGCCATGTGTGCTTATCGTGTTGCGTGCACGGCACCGTGATAAATCGTCAAGTTTTGAAGCATCTGGCGTGAGTACATTATGGGACGATCATGCATATCATCTCATACATTCTGCATAATGTGCTCACGATGGTACAATTATTTGTAATAATCTCAGTGACGTGACGTTATAACATTGATGTAAATTTGACTAAAATATATTCTCTGATTTGTAATTTGTAATGATGAATGCGTTTGGATCAAACGTAGCGTGCATTTTACAAGGAATTTAAATTCCAAAAAGATGTAGATTTTATGAAAAAGTCTGCTGTTTATGTCATAAGCAAGAATTTACAAAGTTTAACCTGCTGCGAATTTCAGTTTAAGTAGCGAGCATACAGAGAGGACATAATATATAAAATAGTTATGTAAATTCCTTTGAGCTTAGTAACAAAGTGGAACTGGGTCTCATTTGCAAAATGTCAAAGTGATATTTTCGAAGTGACACTTCGCTTCTTTTTAAAATGCGCGCCTTTAAGTGGCTGTTATTCGTTCGCGGACCATCGCATCGGCGCGGCGCGACGTACCTGACGTTCTCGTGTCTTTGTATATAAATTTTGTGAAACATCGTGTCCTTCGGCTTTCCGGCTATATCGGCTTTCATTTCCATGGCGACATGTCTTGGTAGTACGCTGAGCAAAAGCCTCTCCTAAAAAAAAAATTGTAATTATCTTTTAAAGTTATGAGAATATTTACACATGGTTAAAAAAACGATAAAAATAAATAAAAATAGTAAAGTACATGTAAAAGCTGCAATAGGAATAAATTAGAAGTAGATGTTAAATTATTATTATATTTATTTATACAACAGATACAATTATATAAAATATAATTGCAAGAATTAGTGAAATTCCAGCTGTTATATATAATAATTAAAATGTAATTTTCTTCAGTTAATTTTACTCCTATAATAGTTCTCTTAATTACGTTACAGCTCATGTTTCTCTTGCGATGTTATCATAAATAACATAATTAAAAGTAATTGAACAATTTTGTTAGATTTATCGGTATACTTCTGTACTAAATGAATTCTTATAGCGTATAATACGGATTAATATAGAGGTCGTTATTAAACTAATCTATCGGAACAGATCTGACATCCTCTTGAGGGATTTGTGGAGGATCATAATAGATAGGCCAGCGCTTGGAGGACACGCAGGTTAATATAGACATAAGAGCTAAAGCGCGTTATTCAATAACTATTGTGCGCTATTAATCCGGAATGCACGTATGTACATACATGTTTGTTACATGTGTGCATAAGTAGACTTTGTCTTCGTATCCATACGTTCAAAACTTTCTTCAAATTTAATCGCATAATCTTCTTCGAACCGATTTCGAGTCAATTTGTCATAATGCAATCTCTGATAAATTTTTAAAATTGCAAGCGATCGGAAATGAAAAGAATTTTTACAGATTAAACACACGTTGCAATTGAATAATCAAACCTAATTGTTTATATTTAAGTGAACTTTACACGGACATACGGAATCTTAATGCTTAGTTGCGATAAATTCCCTAGCTTAGCCACGAAATTAACCCATTAAGGCCCATGGGCAGCACAGCCGAGATAGCGACAAACTATTGGATTCATAGCATAAAGTAAAAATAAAGTTCATATAATTTTTCTTTTGTTTGTTAATAAAAAATTGTTTTTTGCAAAATCTAAAAATGTCATTCGATTCTACGGGAAAAATCATGAAGATTTTATCTGAAACATTTTTTTGTAGGAGTTTTAGTTTTGCCAGAAAAAATTAAAGAAAAAGGGCCGAAAAACCACCATTTTCTTTAATTTTTTCCGGCGAAACTAAAGTTCTTAAAAAAAAATGTTTCAGATAAAATCTTCATGATTTTTCCCGTAGAATCGAATGACATTTTTAGATTTTGCAAAAAAACAATTACTGAAAAAAATTGTTTAAATAATTATTTATTAACAAACGAAACAAACAAAAGAAAAATCATATAAACCTTATTTTTACCTTATGCTATGAATCCAATAGTAAGTTTGTCGCTATCTCGGCTGTGCTGGCTACGAGCCTTAATGGGTTAATGCTAAATGTTAATTTTTTTTGCAATATTTTCTTAACATGCGACGTCTCAAGATTTTCGAAAAATCTGGCGTTAAGTATTGCATAAAGCGGCACATTGCACCGGCTTACGGATGTTCCCACGATTGTCGATTGGAAACCCTTGCGGTATCGTAAGCTAAAGCGGAAGAGCCAGCCTTCCAATAGCCAGTAATCTTTGCTATTCCGCGGGGATCATGTACATCGAACTGACACGGCCTCGGTTAGCACACACGGGCGAGAAACATGCAGCGTACGGCGTATATTGTTCGAAACGTAGAACTCGTCAACATCGTGGGAACCTCTCAAGTGCAGGCAAAGTCGACGACGCGTTCGACAAGCTGCGCGCCGATGGTCGATACGCGTGGACGTAGTTGTGCGCGCTTTTAGAATCTGCATCGCGATGTGCAAACCCACGTGTATTATAGACACGTTGCGGTCTGATTCTATAGAATCACATTTATTTTTATCCGACTGCTGCGCGCTTGTCTCGCTGATGTTAACTAAGCGATTAGGGATCGAGAATTTTTAACAATTAAACATTAACTATACAAATAAGACGTCGTTTTAATTGTGTTATCTCATGTTTAGTTTTAAAATGGAATCAAGTGAATTATACTTCGACAGAAGTCTCATTTTGGGAATAAATTAGAAATTTATTTTCAATCCCAGAAATCGGACAGCTACTTTTGACTGTTTAACGTTCTTCTCTCAAAGTTGATTTCTCCGATATCGATTTCTTCAATATTGACTATCTTTAGCTTAATTTTGTTGCATTTGGTTTTTTATACTTTCCGGAAATTAAGATTAAAAAAGGACAAAAAATGAAATAAATTACAATTAAAATTAAATCAATCAAGATTAAAGAGGACGACTGTTACTTATAAAAGTAAAAGAACAAATTGATGTCACATACGTGTACATCATCTGCAGCCAATGAATGGAGAAATTTGCATCGAATATATAAAAGACAATTGCGTTTGGAAAAATGTATTTTGTAATTTAACGAGATTATTATTCTTCTATTATTCTTATTATGGCTGCTTTTCCGCAATGCGCGAAATATAATCCGCTTTGTCGTTCTTGACGAAGCGATTCTCGCTTATCAGAGGAAAACGAAACATCAGCATTTCAGTGCATGTTCATCGCTGTTAAACCCATATATTCGACGTCGTGGTTCGACGGCGATGTATCGCATTTATATACGGGATGGCCGTGGGCGATCGACGAGCAAGCGTGAACAATAGCCGATTGATATCGCAACTGTTCACGGATTTCCGATTAATAGTATAAAGCCCCCCCCTCCCCCCCCTCATAGAGTCGCAACAGCGTTGTGATTATAAGCGAAAGATATTCTCGATAAGATATTCTCTTTAATAGACTTTAATAAGCTTCGCAGCCTGTCGGCGATTATTTCGGTTTCTGTTATTTTTGTACGTCGCTGGAAATAAACCGTAATCAGAGAATTCTTATCGCGATCCTTGTCACACAATGATATTTTAAGCTCTTTGGACGTGTGACAGATATATTTAGTGAGGGATTGTTTCTTATATTAGTTACAATATTATATGTACTCTACAACTATGTTATACATATATTCTACAATAAAAATAAACATGTTAATAGCATATAAAATACCTGCAATATTTAAGTAATAGACGAAATAAAAAGCATAAAAATAAGTCTCAGCGAAAGAAAGTAATAACAAATGAGGAAGTAAAGTGAGTACAGTAGTAGGGAAATGAAGTAATGACAAAGTTAGAGTTGCCTGTTCATTACGTTCGTTCATTTGTCTCAGAAATAAGGGAAACGTTGGCGCTGTTTCGAAGTACGTTTTGCTGTTGTTTAAAAAGTTTACTTTAACCGGGAGAGGGCGCTTTAGCAGGACCGACTGAAAATACATGAGAGTTGAAAAAAATAGTTGATGAACAATCGGCGCACTCTATTTTATTAAAGCCCTTGTGCCTCGACAAACAGTTCGTCCATTATTTTCCGACTGTTGGACAACACGTTCACGCGAAATAAATTCACCCGGGGCTTTGTTAGCCGACCGCCGTATTTCGGGTGGGATTCGCACGCTTTCCAATGCAGACGTCGTTTTGTTTTAATACGCCCAGCGCCAAAGTTTTATAAACAATGAAGTAGAATGACACGCGAAGCCCGGTTCCGCGGTATCGTAAAATAATAATTATATTGCAATATCGTTTAACATATTCCCGCGGGATAAAATTCTCACAAAGACCACGCGCGTGTTAAAAACGACACATATGCTATTCAATGAGCACGCAGTTTGATTTCACACATTGGTGCATGTTAAGTTTTCTCTTTTTGTTACGTAAACTTCTCTAAACTATTGTTCTCCTCTTATTTGTCAAATTGTAAATATGAGATATAACTTATGGAAAATTTGTATATTTTATTCCTCCATCTATTTGGGATGTATAAACACAGTGTTATTAAATATTTTCCTTTACATTTACATATACGAAAAATAGCGCAATTTTTCGTTATTTATCAATTCAAAAAATTCTTTTCTGTTGTGCTATCACATATATTATTAATTTAATATTTGAAAAATGATATATGACTTCATGAAAGGTTGCGCATTTATTTATAAAATTGACGTTCGAGTTTTTGTTATGAAAAACTTTTTGTTATGAAAAACTTGATTGCGAGTTTTACCGGGAAATCTGTAGAAATGAAAGAATGCACAATGATTTTGAGTACTTTTTATACATACATTCACCTATATACGCTCGACGACAATCGTTCGTAAAATGTCCCATCAGCGAGTCCTTTCGAATCTTCGAATGGAAGTCCAAATCGAATCGCTCGTTATCGCCGTACCTTGAATTCTTTGTGCAAAAGATTTCTAATCGCGCATCTGACAATGACATTATTATACGCGAGGCTCAGATTCGCAGCGCCGCATTTTCATTTTTCCGTAGTTGATTTCACATTGGATATTGTGTGATTGATTATAGCATCTAACGTACTTTAATCCTTCTTGTAGATTTTTAATTTGTTTGTTAAAAACACTAAAAAATCCACGCGAAAAATTCGCGAAATCTTACCGTTATGATTTTTATTTATTTATTATATTTTTTAAAGTGATCACTATAAAGACCGGACTTTTTAGAGCGACTGTTACGCATACATATT
>VBVQ01002185.1:0-26938 GCA_011636635.1 Tetramorium simillimum | reverse complement strand
TCCGAGGACTGTCTGGCGGCTCCGAGGCGCGCGAGGTCCTCTCGAGTGGAGGCCCGAGCGCGGCCGGGAACGGCCGAAGTGGCGCGGCCGCGCGCGCGCGACCATGTGGCGGCGGCGCGATGACAGAAGCGCTGTCAGTGTCACTGCGACTGTCGCGCGACGTGGTCGTGCCACGCGGGTGCCTTCGCAGCCGCCGCGTTCGCCGCCTGGGATTCTTGATCTCTCTTTTTTTTTTCTTTCCTCCTATTTCTCCCTCTCTTTATCTCGCCTCGCTCCGGCCTGTGTGTGCCGGCGGCCTATCGAATTCACCGCAAGGTCGACGGCGACGGTGGCGACGTTTCCTCGCCGCGTGACGTCAAAAAAGACGATTGTCAGAAACGCACGCGTACGAAACGTGCCACGCTACGGTCTCTGTGAAAGGAAACGCGATTCAGTTCAGGTTAGGCGGACGCTGGGACGGACCGCGGGTTTCGCGGAACAGGCACGAGGTCGTCCGTGTTACGAGCTCTCCGTTTCGAGGTGAGTCGAAAAATCATTCCCATTTTAGGCGGTTGCGAAAAAGAGCGACGGCGTTTGCGCGGTGTTGGGTGCCTTAACGCCCGCGTCCTTGCGCGGCTCCGCCATTAACTGCGCTCTTAGCGGCGCGCTGATAATGAATTTCGTTTGAAGCTCTCCGCTGTGATTTCACGACGGCTCGCGCGATCGGACGCGAGCTCGGTTCGCAGTCCGCTTGAAATCCGGCGGCGAGTTTGCGCGAATCGTTTCGCTCGCGGGCGACGATTTTCCGCTTTTAATCGCCGCCGTAATCGGTTTACCATTCGGCCGCAGGAAATTGTTGCGGATGTTGTGCCGCTGGGAAACCCCGAACGAGCCTTCAGCGTCAGTTCGCTGTGCCGCGGCGAAAAATATAATTATTGCGCACTTTTTCAGCGCGCTTATTATCGTCCCGCGCCTGCTTCTCGCGAAGCTTGTTTTTCTCCGCCGTTTGCACTTTAGACCCGGTTCGATTTCGTGCACGTAACGTCGTGCTTTTTTAGAGTAATTAAACCGCACGTATTTCCTACCTTGACCATTCTTCGCTCACAGCCATCTCGTAAAATGTGCGCTTTGCGCACATGCATAATTAACAGCAATGTTGCTCGTTGCAAAAAAGAAATATCTCGTGCAACAATATACATTCCTCTAATTGATACCGAAGAGTATATACGTAACTTACACCAGCGTTACACTAGACCAGATAAACATTACAAACAGCGGCTGTCTCGCACGCTTTTAACGTTTCCAATCCAATTCTTCAGCCGTTGCATTAGTTTTCGAGAGCGGATAAATTATATTAAATTATACGCTGTCGCAATAATTGTTAAGCGTGCGATTCCGCGATATCGTTTGCTGTTCGATTTAAAAAAAGAAAAAAAAAAGTAACCGAGTGACGACATCGCCGCGCAGATTGACGTCACATCATGCTAGATAATCACGGTGCATAATGGCATATCTTACACGCATCTGCTTGGCGAATCAGACGTTGCGTTTTACCGAGCGGCACGACGCGAAATTGTCGCAACAGCTTAATTAACTGGAGGAAATTATTTCGGAGTAGATTGTCAGTCGCTGATGAATGATGAATGCGACAGCTGCGGCAGGTCGCGAGAAATCACGTACTGATTTATAACCGGCGATCTTCCGGGAAATTCCAATCGCGCTCGACGTCGGTATTTTTCCGAATATCGCGCCGACATCGACACAGCGCTCGCAACACAGTTCCTTCCTGCGCCGAACTCGATAAAACAAAATAGACGTCGCGCTCGTTACGTAATACAATTAGTCTCTCGCTTTAATGTCGCTTCTTCTCGTTTTAACGTCTCGCTGTTGTCAGCCTCTCGGACTCGTCGAGACGGCGATAGAACTCGTAATCCTCTCCCACCGTTCGCATTCTCTTTCAAATTGCATCTCCAATTTTCGTCGCGTGAAATCGTTTTCCCTCCAAGTGCAATAACTTCTCTATCTGCAAACGCTGCACTTTCCGCGCGCGCGCGCGCAATATATATAGACGGGCGCGTCGTTGCGATGCATTGGAAATACTCTACTCGCACATGCGCCTGTTATCATGTTTACATTCTTTGTTCTCGGCATACGACTGGCGTTCGACACGTTCGCGTCGTGGAAGGAAAACCGTCCTTTCAACTCGCGGAAACACGCTATAAACTTGTAACGTATGCGCGTGGACGTTATACGACCGAAATGATTAATCCCTCGTCAACTTTGAATTCTTCTGCCATTGATCACTATCCAACGGAAAGTCTAATGAATTCGCGGGAAGAGTTACGATATGTCCCAATACTGAGAATATCTCTACGTGAAGCGAATCGAAAGTACATGCATAATAGGACGGAGTAAAATGGCAAATTACATATTTATGCTCCGTTTGTCGTTATCTCCATTGAGAACTCACGAGCGAGTTGTGAAATCGGGGGGTATTAAGAAGGCATCGGGCTCTCGCGAGCGGAAGCGTTAAAAACAGCAAAAATTGTAGTAAAAGATAGAGGTTTCTTTGTTATCCAAGGTTGCGCTCTTGCGGCCGCGGCAAGTTGCGGCTTTCAACCGCGCTTTTTCCGGCGATCGCATACAACACGCTATTCTGACGTAGCCGCGTTATTATTTACCGCGTAATATCCAGTGGCATAATTATCCGCGTGTGCGAAGGGCAGTAAAAAGAGAAAGAAGGAGAGAGAGAGAGAGAGAGAGAGAGAAAATGTGCTAGAGCGCACAAATAAATATTACGCGGTGCTCGCTCGATGTCGATTTACTCGTTTACTGTTCGTTGCGTAATCGCGCGTTGCATTACATAAAAATAAATGTAATCTTCAGCCACGAACGTGATCCGATAAAAAGAAGTGATCCAGTGACGAAGACTGGTTTACGTCTAGAATTATTCCAATCTTTGATCGTTACAACTATATTAAATTGTTTAAAAAAATATCGTGATATTTTATACACATAGTGATTTTATGTAGAGGAAAACGAAGTAAAATATTTGAAAATGACAATAAAGAATAATGTAAAATTCAAATACGACATTAGAAACAATAAAAATTTAAAAAATCATAAAAGTGGAACATATCGAACTATTTTAAAGAGTCGTAAAAGATGTTGAAAGCTTGTTTTCCTTTCCCGTCTGACCTGAAAAATTCCGAATGCCGCTAAAGATTTACACACTTCATTAAATTTTTTTCTAGTAACGTCATGGGTACAGAAATCTTTTCACCCACAATGATCGGTTACAGCGTTGTGTGTTTAGTGTTGGCGAAACCTGTGACAGGCTCGGCTGGTCAAACACGCGGATTGTTTATCATAACCTGGTTACCACGTGTTTTCATATCAAAAGGCGAGATAAGCCTGGTTTTGAATGTCCATACCGTGTTTATAGAGCCTCCCTTCTGAATGATACAAAGGCGAACAGGTTTTAACGAGATACGTTGACTTCCTGATACAAGAGGAATGCGAGCTGTGAAAAAAAAATTTATGTAATAATTTATCTTATAATTCTATATAATAATTTATCTTACAACATCGATATATTGATTTTTGTGGTCTACCGCATAATATAAATATTTAATTTGTCTGAGCAGGCTTAATTTTTTAATTTTATACTCTTAATAGCTGTTAATTATATTCATATGATTTTATTTATTTTTCGGCATCTTTTTTTTTTGTATTAAAGATGTTTGTCGTCGGAAATAACAGTCTGAAATATTTCTAAAATAAAACCAGCTATCGTCGTGGCGCCACATCAGCTTCTTAACGACGCGATACGAGGAAGCCGCATCCTGGAAATGTCCAGCGAGATAGACAAACAACTCCATCCAGCATGACGCGACCGTTTTGAGCCTTTTGCTTCTCTCGCCAGTTTCTTTAGTATATTAAAAACAACGTATAAATTACAACGAAAGACAAAAAGTATGTTAAAAAGGAATTTATACTTTTTTTAGATACTTTTTTTTAACAAGACATCAATTCTCTAAGAATATTAAAGCTGTTGAATTAAAAATCTATTACAATTGTTCTATTTTTTTTTTAATCGACTTGATAATTATTTGAACGAGATAATCAATTTGATTTAAAGCAATTTTTTTTCCGTATGTGTTAATGCGAAACTATGCGAATGATGCGTCGGTCATTAATTCACGCCTCTTCTGATATCTCGAAATTGAAGCGTTACACGCTTGAGATGGTCGGGTGGCGGGAGAACCTTTTGGCTCGAGTCCAAGTCGACAAATCCGCGAGTACCGGCGTCGACGACAAACGATCCTACACAGGTGTTAAACTTAGAACTCGTACTAATTAAAGCCCTCCAGACGGGCGAGCGGCCGCGTAACAGGGAATTTCGCGCGTACTGGGAAAACCACTGATCGGGAGCAAAGTCACCGTCTCGCCGATTCATTTTTTTACGGGATTTCCATGGCTGTAGATTACATAAATAATCCAAACTTTCGTCGTCTGTTGCGTCAGATGATATGATTGTGTGTCATTAAAATGCGTATACAATTTTAAATTAAAATATAACAGTCATAATCTCACGTAAAATTAGTAAATAATTAAATTCATTTTTTTAACCGTTCTTACATTATATCTTATTCTCTATCCGTAATCTAATTCCAGTTGGGATCGATTTTCCTTTAGAAACGATCCAGGAGTGTGTAAGCGCGAGGATTTTTTTAGCGGTCAATGGTCCACGCACGTGAGACTAACGAAGCTGCGAAATGTTATTTCTCCCCCATCCTCGCGCGCTTCTCTCTCTCTCTCTCTCTCTCTCTCTCTCTCTCTCCCTCGTCGCGTTCATCGCGGAGCGCATACACTCAAAATTCGAAGGTTATTTTTAGGATAAGTTTCGTCGTCGCGTAAGGCCACGACGAGCGGCGTCGGCGTCGCTCGCCTCAGTGTTAAAGAGGCGTCGGTGGAGGACGCAGTGGTGACGACGAACTCTCCGACAAGTGTAGAGAAACGAGCGCACGAGGGTGGTGCGGTTGTAAAAGGAAGAAAAGGGGGTGCGAAGCGAGCGAGCGAGGGTGGAACGAAGCGCACACCGACGCCCGAACGATCTTCCTACGAACGAAACGATCGACTGAGATATATCATTTATTCTTCATTACTTATTTCCGCTTTCCCGATCCCGCTGTTATCCCCTTCCCCCTTCCCGCTCCCCTACCTCGACTTCCCGTACGCATTATCTCTCGTCTACTATCTCACCGTCATATTTTCGACGACGAACAAACGAACACTGAACGAAATAACCCGATCCCTCGGAGCTATGGCAGCCACCGCCATGGACCCGGTCGACATTGCGAATATACTCGCGCAGGAGTTGCTTTATCAGCAGGTAATCGTGAAAGCCATCTCCCGAGCGCGAGGTATCTTTACAAAGTAAAACATTGGTGTAATTCGTTGTGCAAATGTCCGAAAGATAAGCGGCGAAAGCGCATCGTTTTAGAACAGATACATTAGATCAGCTGTTAACACGTTGAATCTAATTCCGTGAAACATTTCGCCTAAACTTGCGATAATATATCTTGGCTTTTCATACAGCGTACTGAAAACATGATCAATTTTAAACAAATACGAGAGAAACGACATAATTTTTATTTATTCTAAATTTCTTGGGATGGATAAACAGATTAGAAGTTAATTATTTTATTTTTCTAAAAAAAGTCTCAACATTACATTGAGAGAAAAACGTAGCTGCTTTTGGCCTCAACCACAATTTTAGAATATTTCTAACGATAATTATGGTTAACATAATGATGCATATAATTAAGTTAATCATATTTCGTGTTAGAAATGTAAAATTGTGGTTGAGGTCAAAAGTAACAATATTTTTCTCTCAGTGTAACAAATATCTTTTGTATTATCTAATATCATTATCTGATCACGTTACGGGCGAGAGGGAAATTGAAAAAATATTTACCGCACACGTCGACGATGCCGCATAAAATCCGATGTGGATACATTTTGACGGGAGCGATATTCGATCTCATTGTGATCGCGTGGCGCGAATAAAGTGGCTCTTTGTCGACTCGGAAAGGGCCCCGAAGAGGCGAGGAGGAGGACGTCTCTCGGAGAGAGAGACGATCGTTTCTGATCTGAAAATAAACGCGACGGCTGGCGCGCGCTTTCGCAGCGCGCGATGAGCGAGCGCTTCATTCACGGTTGCTCGATTAATCTGCGATCGCGAATCGTCGATCGCGACGGCGTCGAAGCTTTCGCCCGAAAGATCCCGTCACGGTTCGTTCAGTCGCGAGCGAACGATGCATGGAGCGGGCTAATCGCGCAATTCCTGTGAACTTGAAGGAGAGAAAGCTCGCCTTGGAGCGAGCGAGCGCGCGCGCGCGCGAACGTTCGGCTTATGCGGGATGATGATTGCGATGCGAACGAGCGGGGGGGATTGTGCAACATTGTGCAATATCGTCGGAGGTTCCACCCGCCACGGTGAAACTATCGCAAGTGCACCGAGAACCGTTTATGCCGCGACCGTTTGATTAATAAGCTTGGCAGGAATCGTCGTGAAATCACGATGATCCAATTTGTCGATTTACCGTCGCTTCTGAGACGAATCCGATTATTTGACAGCCGGTAACTTTAATATTCGGTATCAATCCGACATCTGCAATCTCAGCTGTTTTCTGATCATTTACAAGACACGTAAAATTTCTGTTTCATTATGCGGAGATTTTCCCTTAAGCCTGGCTAAGGAGGACTCGACAAAATTGCAAACCGCTTTAATCATTATTAGATCTGCGCACGCGAAGGCCATTAATCTGTACATTGCGACGTTTCCAACAAATATCGCTACGCCGACGTTGGCACGGTCGCAAATTATGGTAGCGATGGTTATTCGAATATATTTAGTTCTCATTAGTTTATTAAACGTAAGAAAATATTAGTTTTCAAATTTTCAAAAATTATAAAAATTATAATAAGCTATATGGTGGGATAAAACTTGATTTACTGAATTTTTAACTTGCAACATACACACAATACATCCATAACCGAAATCCGTATTCCGATAAGAGCCAGTTGGATGCCCTACAAACCGCGTCTCGATTGATTTATATCTCGACTGCCGTATAAGCGCACAGTATCTCGATAGCGCGACTGGTCGCGAGCGCGTGCTTTCTGGGTTCGATCGCGTAATTAGTCTATCGTCCTCGCTCTGGAAGCCACGTTCTAGGCGAGGATCTATTTTCCGCGGTGTAGAATTACACGAGTGGTGCGCGGTGACGGCTACGAGAGCGTGGACGCGCTCTCTCGCTAGCTCGCCTCTTCGGCTCTCGCGCATTTCGGAGCGGGAATCGAGCGGGAACGAGACCGGCGGCTATTATCTGGATACGCATTTCGCAATGATTTCTGGTGGCTGATATCGCCCTTTGTTCGTTGCTCGCAACGCGCGCGCGCGCGCGCGCTCAGGGCAGATTAGAGAGAACAGCGAACACATATTTATTTATAGAATCGCGGACCGCGCGCGCGCTCGCGCTCACCGTACGTGTTCGGCATACGTGTGCGTGCGGCCTGTGCGTGTAGTCGTGCCGTCGCACGTGTGCGCACATGTGTGGAGGAGAACGAGCGTGCGAGCGAGCGAGCAAACCGCATCGCAAAACGGAAGACGCGCGTGCATGCCCACAGCCGTCGGCTTTGTGAAAAAAGCGCGACGTCGCGCGCGCTCGGTTTTTGCTCCATCTTGGAGGAGGAAATTCTGTTGAAACGTGGATAGATAGCGATTCGCGAAATTCGACGTAATTCGCTGCGAATAAATGAGGGTTTTTTTTTTCTTTCATTGCAATTCCGCGGCCGTGTCGCAACGAATATTAGCGTTATCAATAGTTGATCTAAACTACCGCCGCAAAATGCGCTGTTTTTGCGAGCAACTTCGAGCAAAAGAAATTGACTAAGGCGTATTTTTTTTCCATTATTACGTTTTAATATTCGCACATGTCTGTTTGATGGCTTCCGAATTGAGGTTTTATTAAAGTACAATTTGTAAGATTTGTTTGTGTTCATAAAAATCGCTTTTCATAAATTTAATTTTATAATTTGAGGAACCTTGGCATTGTTAACGCGCCTTTTAAATTTAGGTAAAGGCAATTTAAAAAAAGGCACGAATACTATTTTTTCCTCTACCCGTACAGGTACACACAGTTTTGTCACGCGATGTGTACGAAGTATTGAAATACGCTCGAACAAAGCTGCCAAAGGGGGGGACCGTCGCGCGAATGGTGTGCGAATGTGATTCACGTTCGGCAAGAGAAGACTTGTCGACGCTATGATGCACGCGCATATAATGACTCGTTCGAACGAGCGATGTTTGAGTGATCCCGCGACAAACAATGCAGAGTAAGGTGAACGGCCCGAAGGCCGTCGAGAACGGCCGGAAGCCGTCAGTTCGGCGATAGTCGTAAATAAAAAGCCATCTCTCTCTCTCTCTCTGCCAGTATATCTTTTAAATATCATTTCTAAATATTTTTATCATCTTTTTTTCTACAAATTTCTTTTTTACAATTTCTTTATTTTCGGATAGAAAACTAGATGATTCCAGATTTTCCAGTTTGCCCCCCCCCCCCCACTGTTGCTTCGATCTCGTTAAAAATTACGGTCATCCTGTCGAATGCCGCTCCTATCGATCTCGTTGCATGACGTTTCACCGTTTCCGTTTTTCGGCGGAAGGCAAATAGCGTCCCGATAAGCCGAATTCGCTCTCGAGGGATTCTCGAAATTCATCTTCCGATAATAACTCGGTCAACGCGAAGTAACGGAATCCGTTCCTGCGATCGTAAATTCTCGGCAGTGCCGAATCGTAAAATACCCACGCTGCAATAAATTAAGATTGTGATCCGTAGAGATCGAGGCAATTGATCAAGAGCTGAAAAAGCTTGGAATAAAAAAAATAATTTGACGATTTTGATTGATAAAAAGTTTTGATAATTAATAAGATTCGATATCGCATAATATTAACATAAATCGTAAGCGAAAATCGTAAAGTAATATGATTATTCACATTACATTGCACCTTATCAATCACAGAGCCGATAAAAAATATGATCTTTAATAATAAAAATAAAATTGCGCAGTTCCATTAAGCATATAAAATTGTAATTAATAAACAATATATAATTATATATCATACTTGCGTATAAGATTTGTAATTTCCATTTTTTTGCTAGAGTTTAAAAAAATTAATCAAAATTCTTTCGAATCGTATAACAATTCCCTTTTGCGCGCTAATGATCTAATAATGGAATATCACTGATACCGGGATAGAGAAGCGGACAGTACGGTTTCGATCGATCGATCGCCCCGAGCAATCTCTCTATAAATTTCCAGGATTACCTTCGGCACTTTCTCGCACAGGATCGGAATTCCAGTGACCGTGACGCCGCTAACGCGCACGGGCACGATTCGGTAACGCCTAAGTTTAACGCTCCGGACATTCCTGAGGTTCCCCGCGCGATGGTTCGCGATGGGCGAGAGAGAAGAGAAGCATGGTCGGTGGGTGGCCAAACGACGACGGCCGAAATCGGCGAAGCCGTTCCGAGCTGCGCTAAGTAATTTTAGCGATGACACTTAAAACGCCTGCCTACGGTATTTTCCCTCCTTCCCGGCTCGCAGCGTGATCTCGTCAAAGGAGATGCATCAATCGATAATACATGTATATGTTGATGCAAAACAATTTTTTCTTTTAACGTGATTATTTTGCCTTGCCTTTGAAACGCGCAGGAAAACGTGATTACGAAACCTTACAGATCGAAACGTTTCTCATATCATTGCTTATCTCCGTCTAACTTACATATCTACCGCATACATCCACAACTTGTGGTTTACTAGCCCATTTATCTCCTTTGCTGATTATGAAAGTTTATATCAAAATATAAACGTGAAACAATGTTATTGTTGTTCCACGTGCTATTTAATTGATTAAAATTGGAATTGATTAGATATACAAATAGGAGATAGGAGGAGGAGAATTGATTAGATAGACAAATAGGAGACAATTGCTTTTCTTTAATTAAAACAAAATTTAAAAAGTTAATGTCCATTTCTACCAATGCGGATTAACTTTAATCTCGGTTTAACTTACTTTTCATCTTTTTCTAATTCTTAGGACTAAAAAAAAATAGAAAGTAAGTTAAACCAAGATTAAAGTTAATCTGCATTGATGGACATAATAAGAAATGGACATAAATCGATTATAGACGATTAATTCACGCAAATATTAGACTATTCAACTCGGACCTTATATATCTTTCTCTCCCCTTATTTAACTGTAAAACAAAGCCTCTGAAAATGGAAGAGGTGCCCCTCATTGTAAACATACATCATAAATTTAGTCCCGTGCTCCTTAAACGTCGCGGCGGTTCGACGTTTCTCATCGCGAGACGAAGACGACGACGACGTCGACGGCGGCGGCGACGGCCTTCGTTAAACGGAGGATTCGTAATTTTAGAAATGATAGCGAGCCGCGCGGCACGTCTTCTCTCCCGCGCGAGAGTGCCGAAGGACGCTGCCGGGGCTTCTCTTTTCCTTCCCGCGTCCTTTTGTGTTTTCTGGGAAACGCGCAGCGCGTATAGATTACGTCCCCGACTGGCTGGCGATTGGCGGCGCGATAATGGCGCGCGAGGTTGTCGCTACGTGAGCTGCGATTCGAGGTGCTCGTTAATACCGTCGTAGTTAGGGAGAGAACGACGGGCTCGTAAAGACTCCGTGTCTCCCCTCTCTCTCGCGCGCGCGCACACGCGGTGAAATCGCGTTCGAGTGACCGCGAATCTTTTTTATCGTCTCGCCGCCGCATGGAAACGACGTTTTTAATTCGATGCGAATTACAGTATTGCGCAATGTTATAACGCACGTGCACCGCCGCGCCGGCGCGGCGTTTGTAAATTGCCGCCGGGGGCTCGGGGACGCGGGACGCGAGGGAGAGACGCGCGAATATTTTCGCGAATTAAATCGCAAGGCGTGTAATCGTCGTAATTTCAATAACGACGCGCGGAATCGTAACTCCGAGCGGATCTATCCGTCTATCTGGTTGGCATGATGATACGTTATCGGCTATTGGATCATGGATATTTTTATCGAGCCATCTTGGAGATTACCTGATATCGGGCCTGAAAAGTCGAAGATAACGCCGATACCACGCCTACGTTTGGTGGCAGTTTCTTTCCTGCGAAAGAACACGCCGCAGAAAATTTTGACGCCAGGTCGAGTCGTTTGTCATTTTCCGCGTTTCTAGACGAAGCTGGGACGCCAGAGAGAAAGAAGTGTAAACAGTTAACTTTTATCGATCCTGGTATAAACTCCTCGCACAATTTTTCGTTAATCTCGCCACTGATACTTTGGTGTAGAAATCAAATTCTATTCGCTTCTCGTTTATAATTGTAAAGCTAAACGTGACTTAAAAGTGATTTCTGTGACTTTCAACTAACACGGTCCATCATCTTTGTGTTGCAGCTGGTATCTCTGGACGGATTGCACAGCGGAGTGCCGACCAGGACGACGCCGACGCTGACGCCGACCACCCTCCGCAGCATCGAGCAGACGTTCCTGGAGCTGACGAGCGAGTCGGCGTCGCACAGTCGCGAGGCCGGCTTCGTGCCGCCGCTGGTCGAACCGTCGCAGCCGACCCCGGCACAGACGCAGAACACAACGGCGATACATCTTTCAGCGCCTACGACCACCCTTATCGAGAACCAGCAGCAAACACAGCCGCAACAGCAGCAGCAACAGCAACAACAGCAGCAGCAGCAGCAGCAGCCAGTTAGACGCAATATGGGTGGCAGGCGGCCCATCAGAACGATCGGGATGAGCCCCGAGGAGGAGGAGAGGCGACAGATCCGGCGCGAGAGAAATAAGATGGCAGCAGCTAGATGCCGTAAGCGAAGAATGGATCACACCAATGCCCTACTCGAAGTAAGTATATACACGAATCATGGACACAGTGTGGCTTATTAATATATAATGATTTGATGAATAAGAATCTCAGTCTCATTCATAGAGAAGATAGAAGTTTCAAATTATGCATCTCCAATCTTTGAAAAGTCTCGATCGTGACGACTGCGTTCTCGCAAAGAAAAGAACTCATTACTATGTGACATGTTTTTTGCAGGAAACCGAGGGCTTGGAACAGAAGAAACAAAACTTGCAGGAGGAGATCGAGCAATTGAAGCAGGTTAAAGAGGAGCTGGAATATATTTTAGACGCCCACAAATCGGTCTGTTGCCGTTCACTGCGCTCCTCGTCTCCGCTGGATATAAAGCCCGTGATAAAGAACGATATTTCGGTTGAGGATCAATTCGCTGCCGAAGCTGTAAAGGGCGAGACGACGATAGCCGCTGCGATGAGACCGAATAGACCTAATTCGTTGCCGGTCGGATTGGACAACAATAACAGACTGAATTCCCTGACGATGTTTGCGGAGCCGAAAGAGAGACCGGACACACTCGCTTTCAAGACGGTGGAGACCCCGGCCTTTATGAAGCCGTCGATGGACGTAGCCGGCATGCCGATTACCACTCCGACCAGCGGCATACCGTTTAACTTTGAGTCTCTAATGGAAGGCGGTACCGGTCTCACCCCGGTCTCGACGCCCCTGATACCGTCGTGCTCGACGCAACAGAGGAGCAATCTGTCTGCCGTGGATCTCAGCTCCCCGGATGCGAATCCTCCGAAGCTAGTAAGCTTGTGACGCCACGATGACATGGTGGAGCACGGGTCCAACGAGGAGAACGATCCCGAATGAGAACCGGGAATACCATGACGCGAAGAATTTCTACAAGAGGGAGCAGAAGTATTATGCGCGTGCTCTTTACAACGAAATTTTTAATCGCTCTTAAAAGCTCTTTCACGCGATTTTGCTTTTATCAATAGTTGGCGCTTTTTCTCTTCAAACGTATCTTTTTTTTCAAAAACTCAACTTGTGCTGTACGTTGGAAAAAAAATTGATTGTATGTAGATTCTATGGTCTACGAATATATATACATATTTCAATCTCAGTATTTCCCTATTCGTAGACGAATCTTGTCAATCTGAAATTTTTAATTATAACTTTGTACATATATATGCTGAAATAATGTTCTTGTTACAAATATATAAGTCGTAAAAAGAAAAAGAAAAATATGTTTAAAGATAAAAAGCGACAGCTGTTTGCGCCTTAAAGGAAATTGTCGCAGATATGAGCAATAATGTCTGCACACAAGTGATATAAGTATATTTAACGTTTAAAATAACGAATTAGGAATAATGAATGTAAGATTTGTCATTTTGTAAGCGATTCAATGAGACACGTGGAATTTTATACTATAATTCTATATTGTAAAAATAAAAATTTAAGATAAAAACAAGATTAAGCTCAAACTTCTAAGTACATTAAGTCTTAAGAGCTCTTGAATTGCGCTTAAGATTAATCAACAGCAGTTTGCATAATTCAAATGTGTATTTAATATTATACAATATTAAATATATAGGCGGATAAGTAACATTACACGAATGCGAGAATTCCTCTAAATTTTTTCCAACATTTTCTTTAAAAAGAAAATCTCGTTTTCGTGTTATCTGCATTGGTATAGATTTTTATATGCGACTGTCGTTTTTCCAGTCTCATGTGACATAACATTTATAATCCCTCCATATAATATATAAATATATATATACAACAATATATATATATATTTTACGACGTATGACATTTTTGCATGATCTTAAGCAATATTAATATATTTATGCGCGACTGCTGGTTATGATGCATGGAAGCCGTAATGATTTTCTGATAGATTTTTCTGCTCCGCGGATGGATTACCAACAGCTTTCCGTATCATATTTGGTGGTCGCTATTGAGAATTATATATGGAGATTGTAACGCACCAATGATAATGTTGCAATATATTTTGATTAGATTGAGTCAATAAAACAAAGTAAAATTGTACTTTCGACAATATTATCTCCTTGTTCATTGTTTCATACTATTCATTTTAGAAGCCTTTAATTTTTTGGATTGCTTCCTCCTCATTGCTAGGGGTCATTAGTTGGTTGTGACTAAATTCCATTGAGAATGTTGCATTGCCCGATGTGATGATTCTCAGTGTTGTTGAGTATCCCAATAATTCTGATAGTGGCGCGAGAGTTCTGATCACCTACAAAATGAAACGTGAATCTAGTCTTAATTCATCAAATAATAAAATAGTTGTAATTTATTACAAATAAGGAAACGTAATGTATTCACCTTATTATTGCCACGCATATCAATGTGTTGTATTACCGCTCGCCTACGAGTAAGATCAGCATTGATATTCGGTGAATATTCTTCTGGTGCAACAATTTCCAATCGCATCATGGGCTCTAGTAACATGCTATTTCCATCTTGGAGTAACTGCACATATGAAATATAATCATTTAAATACTTGAAATCGGTATTTTTGTATCAATAAACAGATAAAAATAATTTTCGTATTATATAATGTGATATAATGAATTCATAATCAGGATTGTGAATATCAAATAATATGTTACTTTAATTAATAGAACTTATGTACTTAAGATATGTATATATACCTACTTTTCGAACACATTGCAAGGCAGCAGCAGAAATAATAGTATCCGAAGTACTACGTGCTACCTCCAGCCAGTGAAGTTTGACGCCAACATTAATCACCGGACAACTTAATTTTATACCGTGCAATAATGCGGCATTCACGCCGTTTTTAATCGCATTCATCGCTCGCGGATGAATATTGTCGACATTCGAAGCATTTTCTGGAGATTTGTCCAGAAGCAGTTTCGTTTTTCCCTCGTAATTAGGTAGTAAGGACATAGTGACAGTAACTCTGTGTAACGTTTGGCCCACTCTGTGCTCTATTGATAGCGTATCTTTGACGGCATCCTGAATCGTTTCCTTATAAGCTATTTGCAAGGGACCCAGATCCACGTCAATGTTATACTCGGTCTTAATTCTTTGCTTAATGATATCTATGTGTAGTTCTCCCATCCCCCCGAGAACGACCTGTTCCGTCTCTGGATCGTTCTTTACCCGCAAGCTAGGATCCTCCCGCTGCAGTTCCTGAAGAGCCGTCTCCAGGGCGGACTCAGCTGAGAGAGACGGCGGTTCTATGGAACAGAAGAAAACGGGATCGAGCAAGTTCACTCCGGATGCAAAGAAATTGTTTACATAGTCTAGTTGATTCGGCTTCTCCTTCAGCATAGACTGTTTGGCGCGGTTGGCTACAGATGTGCTCGTCGTCACTAAGTCGCCCGTGATAGTACCCTTCAGCCCAGCTACAGCCGCGATATTGCCGTAACTCACTTCGGTCACCTCCTCATAATCGTCGGCGCAGGCGATGTATAGACGGGTACACTGCTCGCTTTGCTCGCGCGTCACATTGTATAGCCTCTGGTTTTTCTTCATATTACCGGAATAGATCCTGAAAAATGTAATTGGTCCCCTCTGCTTATCGTGAACAATCTTGAAGACTCTGGCTGCCAGATTGTTTTCGAAATGTCGATACGGATTCAGTTGATCTATATTCATCGGTGACGGTAGATAGAGAATGACGCTGTCCATTAAAGGCTGTACTCCAATATTCTTGTAGGAACTTCCCAACGTTACCGGCACACCTTTTCTATTCATGGTGACTCTGCGTAAAGACTCGACCAACATTTGTGGCTGCACGTTATCCAGAGACTCTTGCTCTATAATAACATCTGCCAGTTTGTCGTCCAGGCCTGATAGTTTATCAACCAATAGTCGTCGTTTCTCACTGGCAGCGTCCCACAGTTTTCCGTCGTCGCTCTCAGTTATATTTGCCTTCATTAATTTTATACCTTGATGTTTTTTATCGAATGTTAATTTTTCCATAGTTATCACATTTACAATACCTTCCAAAACTCCTGCATTCATTATGGGGATCTGTATGGGTAATGTTTCTACGTTTAATTTAGATTCGATAGACTGTAAATTCATATCAAAGTCCGCGTCCGCTCTGTCCATTTTGTTAACATAGATTATCCGGGGGATGTTATATCTGTCCGCTTGTCTGGAAACTGTTAGCGTTTGAGCTTCTACGCCGGCCGAACCGTCCAGAACTACAATCGCGCCGTCTAATATCTGCAAAGTCTGCTCGACTTCCATAGTAAAATCGATATGACCGGGGGTGTCTATTAAATTGAAGCGATAATCTTTCCAATTGAACGTGACAGCAGCTGAGGTGATCGTTATCCCCCGCTGACGTTCCTGCTCCATATAATCGGTCACTGTGTTGCCGTGATGAACTTCTCCCATATTTTTAATGAGACCTGAATAGTACAGCATCCTTTCAGTTGTGGTCGTTTTTCCTAAGGAAAAATATATTTCACATGGTTGAACTGGATTTTTATACTTAATATTTTTGCGTGAATTTATATACATTTAAAAGTGATACTAACCAGCATCGATGTGTGCCAGTATGCCAATGTTGCGTATCCTTTCGATTGCACACTCTTTAGTTTTAGATACTTCTGGGAGAGAGGCATTTTTGTGTATATATCGCGTGCGCAATTTACACCACGATGTCTTTAAGAAATTGTGTTTCAACATCCTTCCAATGTTTGCAAAATGTGGCAGTGTTTTTCAGACAGAAAAACAGCTCTGTACTTTTCACTGTCTGTCCCTATTTAGATATAATGTCACTCTTTCATTTCTCCGTGTCTTTCAAACTACTTTGTTTTATTTTTTATTTTTAAGAAAGCAAAATGTGGCAGTGTTTTTCAAACAGTCAAACAGCTCTGTACTTTTCACTGTCTGTCGCTATTTAGATATATCATTCTTTCATTTTTTTCTTGTCTTTCAAACTACTTTATGTTTTATTTTTATTTTTAAAAAAGATTTTGAAGGGATTAATATTATTGCAATTGCATTTGATATTGCACAATATGAATGTTACTAATCGTGAAGGAGTTTTATTAAAGATTTATGCAATATATTGTCAATGAGAAGTTTGTTGAAATATATTGTGCACGAATCTTCAATATAACCCCTATATGATCAATAATATTCTGCAATATTAAATATCATACAACAATATTGACCATGTAAGATCCGCTTTAATAAATATCAAGTTTACAGCGTTTCACTTGATTTTCATAAAAATACATTCAATCGATTGTGTTTTCGTATAAAAATGAAGATTTGAAAAATAAACATTGTCGCTCGTAATTCTAAAAGCAGAAATTAAGCTCTAAAATTGACGTGTTTAAAGGTTAGGAAATTATCAATGAAATAAAAGCCGGTATTCAGTTTGTTCTCATATTTAAGACCGTCTTAAATACGGACTTAACATATTTTCAACCAATCACAGAGCCGTATTAGCATTTTAAGATACTTTGAAGTAGGAACGAACTATTCCTTCTCGATGAGTTTTGGAACGCACTGCGCGTGATTGTCAAGATAGGTTCCGTTCGGTGTAGATCCGCTTAAGCGATCATCTGTTCGCGCTCCGAGCTCCGATCCGAGACTGTCCGAGACCAGCACTGAAGTTTCGTTGAGTCCTTCGTCAGCGGCATACACCGGAGGTCAAGTTTCTCACTCATTCGGCTCGCACGTTTATTTTGCGCAGCGCACTTCGCCGAGAAACGTGCGGAGAATCGAGATTATTGACCGTGATTGCGATCGGTCGGTTGCACGTGTGAGTCACCGAGGGTGATATTTCTTACAAAAGGAAAGAACGCGTGGCAGAGCCCGAGCCGCCTGATTATGTGCGCGAAAATGGCATTTCAGCATCAGCCGGGGACCGCGATGGAGTGCCTGAGTGTGTGTATCTTTAGAATCTGTCATACACTTGTTATCCGTGACACACGCCCTTTACTGCTACATAGAATAGAGCGGTTGCGTGACAAATAAAACATAAAAGCTCCGATGATTAAATATAAATTAAAGTATACAGGAGCAGAAAAACCAATAGATGTAAATAAAAGTTTTAGTTTTTTGTTTACTAGAATAAAATATAGTATAATACAGTGGATCATCTCTTTCATTTCTATCTCGCATTAATAGTACATTCAGAATTTTTGTTAATATGATATTTATAAAATTATATATTAATAAATATTAAATTGTTATAAATTAAATAATAAATATTAATATGATAGTAGTAATAAATATTCACAATAGTGAAGAGTTTGTGTCACAATAATAAAAGATATCTATTTTGTAACGATGTTTTGATTAAAGATAATTGTTCCTTTGAAAAGTTGTGCTTTAAAAGAAATATAATATTGCAGAAAAAATTACTGCAAAATTGATAACAAATCTTTTTTACATTTGTTATTCGTCATGTCCATTAGGTATGCTATATAAATATATATTTATTGATTTGCTACAGATACCAATTACATTACACAAAGAGACAGAGATCAATGAAAACGGCGAGGAAGTGATGAAATGTGGATTTAAAATTGGTGGTGGCATTGATCAGGATTTTACAAAAAGTCCACAGGGTTATACAGATAATGTAAGTAATCATATTAAGCTTTAAAACATACCGTTCTTATCATAATCTGTATAATTTAAGATAACATGAAAAAATTCATGGACATGAATTTCTTTTTTAGGGGATATATGTAACGGAAGTACACGACGGATCACCAGCAGCAAAAAGTGGTCTTAGAATGCATGATAAAATTTTACAATGTAATGGATATGACTTTACAATGGTAACTCACAAGAAAGCGGTTTCTTATATAAGAAAGCATCCAGTATTAAATCTTTTAGTAGCCCGTAAAGGTGTTACCAGTACTTAAAGATATGCCAAATGAGATTTTTTATTGATAAATATTTATTTCATATTATATACTTTAAGGAGGTTTGCGTATCCATTGTATTTTTATTCTGCCAAATATTACAGTAGGTATTAGCAACCTCTATCTATTAATATGTAGAAATTAGTTCAGAATATATAAGACGATGTTAAATCATGGGACTGAAAAAGTTAAGATTTCTCTGTTTATTTTAAAACTGAGAACAAATATATGTTATGCTAACTTGATACTATTAGCATCTTTATAAAGAAGTTTAAAAAGAAATGCCAAAGTATAATAATGTTGCATTAGGTTATACCTTTAAATATAATCTTTAAATATGGATATTCTTTCTTTATAAGAATCCTGCCAAGAATTTGTATTACATGTATCTTCCTTGATGCATTTCAGTCATCAAACTTAAATATAATCACTTTATAATTTTATAGTCAAAGGTATACATAATAAGCATAATATTAACTTTTATATACTCTTTGATATACTCCAAGTCCAATTATAGCGAAAGTAAAAATGAAATTTGTGAGAAAAGATGTTGGACAATTTCAAAACACAAATTCTTCCATACACAAATATTCATATTCATATTTTATACAAATTACTTTTATTAAAATATATTTTTTAAAATTGTTTGTTGGATATACATATATACACAAAATAATCTACATATGATTATTGATTATTTTAATTTTCCTTACATCCTTTTTTAAAATTATTGTGATATATTAAGTAATCTATCTTTGTTAATGTGCCTGTAATTTCAGTATGCCTAAAATTAATTGGAGATTAAAAAATGGAAAAAGATACATTCCAAACCATTTATCTGATATCTACATATGTAAGATTGCATTATTGGGTATACATATTAATAATCTATCAATTAGAAATTTATAAGGTATTTCTGCATATCTTATAATCAACGTAATATTTATTAAGAGATATTATGAATATTAAATCTCGTGAAAAGAGATGGAGATAATATATTTGTATAAGTTTTTTATTTTAATTGAAAATGAAAGAGAAAGATATAATTTATTATAATAATATATAATTATGTATGCATCGTTTACATTTCTAAGTATTTTATTTGTTCAGGGTCGTATTAGATATGAAATATATCGAGAAAATTTTAAAACGTAAAGATTTTCTGAATCATAAATGAATATATCTTTTATATACATATATATATATATAGTCTATTATATTGCATTTTTAATATTTTATAACAAATAGATATTTTAATATTTTTGACAAATATTTTTTAACAAATATATTGCAAAAAGACGTAACGTACGTAAGTAGAATTACGATTTTTGTACAATTTTTGTAACTTCGTCTCTTTGTTTTTATGCAAAGAACGAATTTTTGACGTATTTAATAATGTTTAATACAAAATAATTTCATATTTTATCTCTTTTTAAGACGGATTGAAAAGTATGAGAGTTCCTGCATGACATATAAGAATACATAGCTCTGGGAATATATACTACGTGTGTATATGTATAACCTAGTCTAGTATAATATCGAAATATTTCATATATATATATTACTCTGTATACAATAGATGCATAAATGGTTGCGAAATATATATACTCTTCATAGATCCCGCATATATTATAGAAGTGTTATAAAAAACCAAAAAGAAATTGTTAGAATTATTCTGATTGTTATTTTATTTATCCTAATCTGGGAAGATTCTTCAAGATGTATCACATTTATTTACTGTTTGTAAATATAAAAATTGGAAAGCAGGTTTTATACTCAATAATAATACTTGAATAAATTTGTTTGAAACTTTATTGCCTTCAACATTGTATGCGATGATAGACAATAGAAATAACGATACTAGCTACGTCGCTACATTACGTGATATCTCAAATTAATGAGATACATAATTTTTCCCTTACTTTGAGACAATCGTAATTTCTGAATTGCTACATAGTTCCTAGTTACAAAGAAGACGCAAGTTGCATACTACGGAATAGTAATAAATTCTACAAATTTTTTTCTATTACTCAAACGATAAATTGTATCTATACTCATGCGCATTTTACTTCTTCACATAATTTGCTACATATTTTGCGCATAGTAGTTATATATCTACATTTTTAATTATCCTAGTGATGATATCTTTAATTAACTATTTAACAAGTATTGGCCGGTCATACAATTTCATTTCGCTATACTATTCTAGTAAAAACACGTTTGTCCTGTGTTTATTCTAAAAATCTGCATTTGAAAAATATGTTGTTTCCTCACTCTTGAACTATTAGTTACAATCAATAATCCTCAAGACAAAATTCTTAAGAAGACAGAAAGAAATTTTTCTATTTCTTTGTATAAGTAATTTGTAAATAGAATTTGCATTCTCACAAATTATGTCTTGGTGATTAAAGATAATTTCTTATACGCTTTCTCTGCTTATATTTTCGTACAATATTTGCTATTGTAAGTATGAGCATTCTTAACATTGTTTTATATTATGCACTGTAATTGACTATAATTATTCATAATATTTATGTGTATTTAGAGTATTCTATATTTTAGAATTAATTTTTATTAGTTTATATATCATTATCTTAATATTATTGTTATCAGATAACTTACACTATTATATCTAAAATTAATGGACTTTTATAGGCTACCAGAAAATTAACAATAACGGATTAAAATATTATGCTATAGCCAAATTATTCATAATAAATGATAAATTATATTTTATAATATATAGTTGTTATATCTCAAAATTATTTTTCTTTTACTTTCATTTATTATAAAATTCGTTCCATTTGTACTAAAAATATTGTATTTTCCATTGGTTTTCATATTTGTTTTGGCACATTATAAATTATTAAATGTATTATATGTTCTTATTAATTTTTAGGTAGCTTGATTTGAAACCATAGTTACAATAGAATTTAATTTAAACAAGATCAATAAATAAGATCATAAGGTATTTTAAACTATATATTTTTTTATCGATTTTCTAGTTAGAACTTGCGATCCTATAATATTCTATTATTAATCTTCTCGCATAGTGTTTTATGGAATTATGTCAAAAATTATCTAAATGTAGTATAATGCATTTTATCACTTAGCAATGGAATGGAATGAAATTTCACTATAATATATAAAACTACTATTATGCTATAAAAATTAATTTATTTATGCATCTTTCTTTAAGATGAAATTTTAGTAAAATGCAAGTTTATGAGGGAAGAACGTTTTCCGTTACCCGTGTCCTTTATGTAAATATATGTATATAAATTAAATCACAATTCATTTGCACAATTTGAATTACCGTTCACTTTGGAGCTGGAAACTATATGTGCTCTTGCAGTGAGGTCTCTACTGCTTACATTGCAATATGATCTATAAAATGTACATGATTTTATTCTGAGTATTAAATTTCATCTAATTGATCTTTATGAAAAAATAAAGTTTAAATATTAGACAACATTATTATATACTGTATTATTGTTTAACAGCTATATATATAATATAATAACATTGATTATATAGTTGTTGAGATGAGTATTTTAGGCTTGAGATTTGGAGCAGTATTTGGATTGTTGATAAAAACTTTACCGCGTCAACAAAATTAAAGTATTAGACTAAAACATGAATCGTATTTTAGTCCTGTTAAATAATAAATAAGGATTTGTGTTTTCATAACACATTGTTAAGATTTACAAATAAAATTTTATGTCTCCTGCAATTCGACGTTCATACTCATCGCTTTTCATCTGGATAAGGATGAACTAGCCTCTGACCTTCCACTTATAGCTGACTGCAAACTCATCATTGAACCTCTAAAGTCGATAAAAATGCCATTATAAGATTATACTACATAAAAGTGAAAAATATACGCTGTATATGTGTTATATAAATATGTATTACATAAATACCTATAATGTGCAGATGGCAATGTTTCATAAAAGTACATAACTTGAGCTTTATGAGAACTAATAGATGGAAGAAATTCGGCTTGATCTTCTTGATTCTGCCATTGTAATACATAAGTACCTGTATTTTGCATGATATGAGTTCCCTATAATACAAAAAGAATTAATAATTTTGTAAAAGCAATAACTATATAATTGTACAGTATAATTATATATAACTAGTGTACAATTACATAGTTATTGCTTTTAGTTATATATAATTATATATAACTATTCATAAAACTATTTAGATAAGTTATGAGAAAATAATGTTATTTTATCATAAATATATTTATGCGCAAATTGTTAACATAGAAGAAATAATGAATTAGGGTTTAAAATACTTTTAAAATATGTTTAGTATATATTAAAATTAATCAAATTATACTGAAAATATATTTTTATGACATAAATTCTTATGACTATGTATGGATATGTATCTTTGATCAAATATCAATACATAAACTATGTGGATACATACTTGGATGCTTTCACCGTCGTGACAAATTATGCTATGTTCAACTTTAATGTAATTATCTTTCAGCTCTTTCGCAGCAACAATTTCATGATCACCGCCTATTGCAAGTTCTGGAAGTTCTGTAAAATAATCATTGCATATTATATTATTACTTTAAATTGCAAAAAAATATATTCGTGTTTTGTGATATAAATCTGTTTTTAATATGAAAATGTACCTGAAATAGCACCAGTTTCACTGTTTCGAGATTTGTGAAGGACTGAAAATATGACATTATGCCGCATTACATCGAAATCCCACGTCAAAACAGCACCCTGATCATCCGAATCTATGAACACATGATGAGTTTGACCACGACTCAAGCTGATAGAGTGATACAGACTATGCTCGTGTTCACCAGAGGTACCCTCCAAATCCACTCTGTACAAGTTTTTCGGTACTACTCCACCTTCCATTACGTATGTCTGATATTTATAATAAAAATAAAAAGTTTTAGATTACTTAATTATACTACTTATTTAGATTATTTATATAATCTTAAAGATATTTGAATTTTTACGAGAATCAATGGCTAATCAAATTTCAGATATTTAATGAATTATGTATTCCAAGCCTAAGTATACAATTTAATATGTTATTTACGATAGATACTTTTAAGCTTAATTTGTGTAAAATACTCTGAAATTTAACTAGCGAGGGCACGCAAAATTACGTCACTTTTTGTGCGCGCAGTGTTGATCTATATTTTCGAATTAGTGCTTAAACTTGCGTGCATTACATAAGTACATGATCTTGATTATATTCAAACTATGTTCATATTTGACAATATATATAAATGTTTCAATGTAGACCATCGATGAAATTCCTGTATTTTGTTAATAAATAAAAAATTATAACAGATGATTTGTATAAAATGGTTTTGTCTCAGATATGAATGATATATTCACAGAGATAAAGACATACGAAAACATGACACACAGATAATGCCTATGTATCTAGCAACTGCTGATGTTACACATGACAATTTTCTGATCAATTTTCTTTGATATTTCTGATATATGTATAATGATACACAATGTGCATTTTTAATAACTATAAAAACGTCACATTTTTCCACTAAAGCCAGATAGCTGCAGAAAAAACTTCTACAACATATTTAACATAAATTTTGTATCTTTTTCTTACGCTGTTCGCAGTTGCGTCGAAAATGTAAAACCTTCGAGGTACCATATTATAGACTTCGCATATTTCCTAGTGTTCAACACGTATATAAAAAATATATTACTCCAATGTAAATAAATATAAAAAATGACACTATCGTTTTTTTTTTCAAAAGAAGAAAAAATGTTGGGAATTTTATAAAATATTCAATTTTATCAAAAAATAGAAACGCATAAAAAAACATTCGCCAACATTTGGCACTCATGATCATTATAATATACTTTATTATCATATTCATTTTAAGAAAAACTGGATATAATAAATTATTGTTAATATATAAATACGTTATGTCGAGTCTGTGTTAAATGTGTTTTTATATAATGTACAGATTTTTATACTGATATAAAGATGTTATAAGTATATAACATCTTGTGTATTAAATATTTATGTATATCTGCAATATTTGTTAATTAATATTATTATATCTTACCTCTGAGGAACCACCAAGGAAATCAGGAATAAATTCTTGAGAGATGTATTCACCAAGACCTCCGGGTCCCTGTTCTTGGTAGTCTGTACCACAATAAAAAATAAACTTCTTCCTAGTATTTTCGTCTGCAATTTTGATGTAAGATATAATTAGAAGCGTTATTTATTTTATATACAATTAAGTTAATTGTTGAAATTCTTACTAATAAAAGTGCTGATAAGTGTCCATAAAATAGGGAAACATCTAGGTGCACGCATAATTAGAACCCTTCCCATTGTTTCTGGATAATTTGCTTCAACTATTTCTATTATTCGTAATAATGCCTGGAGCAAATTAAGCAAACATAAATTATTAAACCTCGCAATATAACAATTTATAACATTAAATAAAAAAATTAATTATAGTTATGAATAATTTATTTTATTCCGGATGATCATACTTTTATTCCAGGTCTCCATAGATGCCGCATATTTAAACCTTCTAAATCTATCAATAGAGTCCATTGAGAGACCGGATGATCCCAAACAGTAGTAGCTTCTTCCATTAAATGCAGACCTTCTTCACAGATATGTAAAGCCTACAGAAAAATAAAATATTAAATCATTTCGAAAACGTTTCAATTTTGTAAAATATTTTAAGATAAACCGTACGTACTAGTAATAACAATTCATCTTCTCCAATCGATTTAAGTAGACCTTTAACATCCATTTGACCCAATCTCAAGATATATAAAGGTCGTCCGTCTATATTACAGAATATATAAATAGAATATATCAGCCATTTTTTTATTACGGTGATTCATTATTTTTCACAGCATAACTTAGGATAGCGTGACATTTACAGCAAGTTTATTATTAATTGATTACCTTTATCAAAGTGATGCCAACCGCCAGGAAAGTAATCCTTAATTACTTGTGGCATTTCGTATTCGTCAAGAAGTTTATCGATTTGATGCTTTTTTCTCCAATGTAAAGACTGTGTCAACATTTCTCTAGCCTTTTCGACCGAGAATTCAGTGGCCCTCAGAAATCGTAGAAGCGTTGCATAACCCGGTACGGAACTACCCCTCAGTTCTTCAATACTATGTCTAAGCTGCACTAATTTGCTTTCCTGCATCATATCTAGTTTTCCCAAGTATCTCTCTATATAATCCGACGACAGTTGCATCTCTGCGATTAAACAAAAATAAAATAAATTATTCGTTATATAATGCTTTACTATATTTATCATTTATCGTAATAACTATTAAGGAAGATAATGTACCTCTGTTGCTGGGCAGTTTGCTGTCGGTATTACATAATTCTTTGTCACTATTTTCGTCCGCATTTTTCCTACATAAAAAAAGTAACCATTGCAGACCGAAAATATTGCTCAATATAAATTGTTAGTATGAATTTAGGTAAAATGTGTTAAATGTTTACTGCTGGAAATTAAAATTGTAAGATGTTACAATTAAGATTTTCAATATTTTACAAAAACAATCACTTGTATACGCGTGTGTGTGTATATGTGCTCTTGATGTCTGAAGTGCTCGTCCAGCATGATGTTCCCTTACAAGCAACGTGAAATTTATGCAATTAAGATGTACAGAGACTAACGCAAAGTATTTAATTTAATGCGCTATACTTACTTTTCTTCTTCAGATGATTCTTCCAGTGGATCTTTCCAAGGAGCAACATAAGTAATACCTTCTTCTTTCAGTTGATTTATGAAATATTCGATAATTTCTTTACCCTGTAATTAAATATAATCTGATTATGTTTTATGAAATAAAGAAATTGTTACATACATTATTAGTTTTTATAACTATTATATTTGTTGTTCTAATAATAGATTACTATTACCTTAGCAATATTTTGCGCATATTGCTTCATCGCTAGCTTTTCCATTGAGTTTTCAAAACCAAAAAAGTTTTTAATATCTAAACTTGCTGTTTGTTCGAAGCAGGTCCATTCCGGATTTTCAGGATGAATCTAAATGTGCGAATAACAGTATTAGATGATATAATTATATGTACATATACATATATATATATATATATATATA
>VBVQ01002184.1:6325-26944 GCA_011636635.1 Tetramorium simillimum | reverse complement strand
GGAGGAGAGAACGGCGGGAGAGGGGGGGGGAAGGAGAAATTGAAAGAGCGAGCGAGAGAGAGAGAGACGAGAGATCGGGCACAGACACGATGGAGTCGAGCGAGAGACGAGTCACGGTCGACAGGGAGAGACGAGATGCCGCGCTCCCTCGTCAGCGAGCCGCGCGGATTACTCGACGTCGAGCCGACGGCGGCCGCGACTCAGTGGGGCAGCCGCGGGCAGCAGCGCGAGCGCGGTCGTCCGCGTGACATAATTGTGCGCGGTGGAGAGAACGGCGGCGCGGCGCGGCGCGGATGGCGCGGATTCGACTCGCCGCCCTCGGCGGCTCGGCGTCCTCGGCCTCGTCGTCGTCGTCGTCGTCGTCAGCACCGCCGTACCGTCAGCAAGCACGGGATATTCCGCCACGCTACAGTATTCGCAAGCGACCAACGATGCCCGCGACACATGAATCACGACCACCAACGGCCACTGCGTGCGTAGCGTTCGCAGGATCGCCGTCTCTCGCGAATCACCGCCGGACATCGACTGGTCGAGCGCGACCGGGCGGCCGCCCTAGCGGCCGCTATCGGGAGACTACGCGCGCCACTTCCGGTGGGACATGGTTACCGACGGTCGGTATCGACGTTCGCGGCGATGTTGAGCTGAGAATGTGCTTGAGCGTTTTGACGCTCTCCAGTCGTCGCGCGGTTTCTACAAATTCGATATTTTAATATCCCCGGTAGAATAAGAAATCACAAAAATGTCAAAATGACTGCAAAATGTCATTTTATCGCTATTTTAGCGTTAATATGATGTCATTGTAATTTTTGTTCTACCTGGGATAATAACTTTATTCACTTCAGCTTTTCATACCGAGAAGCGGGACTTGGTTTACAATTTTACAGTAATATCTTAATTACACTCATTCCTCGTTCCACGCACTCATTCATACAATTTTTAGCCTAATTTACATATGCAACTGGTTTATACTCAGCCATCCTTTTCTATATTTTCTCCTCTTTTTTTCCTTTTCCTTCCATAATTTCTTTAATATTTCTGCTTTTTTTTATCCAAGTTATCTTCCCATGAAAATGGAAATTTCGCCGTTAATCAGTAAAAAATTAGATGAAAAAGGAAAAGTCCCACATCTTAAAATCTGTTGAAAACATAATTATAATTTTAATAATATTAAATAGAATATTTTATTTTTTTTTAAGTGTTTTACTCTCCTTAAAAAAATTTCTCATTCCTTTTGGGCTTGTTTGAAGCTAAAGTCTCACAAAGAAAGAAAAATGACGAAATATTAAAACAATTATGAAAGAAAGAAACGTAGGAAAGGGAAATGTAAAGAATATTTATATGATCTTATTTTTCTGATTTGCCATTTTTTAATTTTATTATCAGAACATTAGTTTTGAATATTTCACAAATATTTATCGTGCCTCCCTCTTACAAAAATGTAAATTTTTAGATTGTTTATATTGTCCACAGAATCCAAAAAATCTTCCTACTTTGCTTATCTTATTTTTTTTATTCTTCATGTTTCCATGCAATGTATATTATTTTTTTCCACATATAATGACAATTACACATTTAAAAAGTTATACATTTAATGTTGAATCAGCGTTTAATACAACATGATTTCTATTATATTAAAATTATTCTTAAATTAACTAAAATATTTTGGTCTTTATCATACCTTATTTTAATATATCATAGATTTCTTATAAAAGCACCAAAACTGAAAATCTTTATATTTTGGAAAAATTCCTTTAAGCGATTATTAGGCCTTTATCACTGATTATAAATATATATGTATATGAAGACTTCTACAATTACGACACGACTATTTCTATTAGCGATATAAGCTACATAAATGGAATCATGCTTACAGTAATACATGTATAAGCGTCACAATACATCACAAATCTTTTAATTATTAATGATTATTATCATAAATGATCACAAATTTGAAATCAGTTTGCAGAATCAGCTCAATCCAGATATACTCAAGTCAGGAATGATCATATACGCTATTATCCCTATAATGCTCACGATAATTGCTAAAATCCATGCGTTGCGATACTTATTCTTTATGTTTTCTTGGGATTGTTTCGAGCTATCATATTTGTCCTTCCTTTTCCGTCGTGGCTTAAATTTCTTCTCAAACTTCTCGATTTCTTCCCGATTGCGTAGTTCCTCCTCTTCCAGTTTCTTCGCTATCATAGCTTTCTGGGCTTCTTTTTTCTCATTCTTCAATGACTTGCACACGCTATCGCAGTCTACTGTAATCTGCTCCTTTTGCAGAAATGAACAGAGAAAATCCTTCTTGATCCGTTTACATTTACACCATAATCTAACTTTCTTGCTGCATCCCTCTCCACCCTTGCACTCTCCTGGATGACAATCATTGACGCAACGGTGGCCGCACGGATACTGAAACAAAGAAACAGATTATACTTCGTTTTAAAGAAAGAAACAGAAGAAAAAAAAATGTATATGTATTTCATTGAACATAAACGTAGTTACATTTTTTGGGCACTGGTTTCCACATTTGAGTAATTCGTCTCGTTCCTTGCTCGTTGCAGATGTCAGGTTTACGCAATGCCGGTACAGGGTGCTAATACCGCAGTGACAAGAGATTCGCACCAGTTGCTTGCACGGTTTACACGGCGCTGGATGACAAGGCTGCAGGCACGTGTGCGGGCAGCCTGACGGTCGTGCGAAGCTGCATTCCTTGTCGCACTCCAAGCAGGGCCGCGCGATACCACTGTTGGACTCGTCGTCGGCGGTCTGTAGCTTGTGGCAGGTCAGCTCGCAGGTGTGATTCCTGCACGGTAGTAGCTGGCCGCAGGGTCTGCCGCAGGAGCTGGATTTCGACATGTGGCACGGCCAAGGGCGCGTCTCGTGACCACCGAGGCAGGTGACGGGCACGGAGACCTCGCACGGTGGACACGGCAAGGTCTTCAGTTCCATGACGTCCTTTGGTCTCTCCCAGGGTCCAACCGGCTGCGCCTTCATGCCGTTCGTCCGGCTCTTCACCCAGACCTTGGTGTGGCAAGTGGCCGGGCAAGAGTGGCCGCATCTCTTGTGCGTCAGTCCGCAGATCTTCTTACACGGTGGACACGGGCCCTGATGACACTTGTGCGTCTCCCTCTTGCTGTGATGGCAGATGGGCGGAATCTTGCAGGACTTGTTGCACGGTGGCGGCTTGATCCTCTTCCTGGTGCCGCACGGCACTGTTATCTTGCTGCCGCCGCATCGGCACTGTATGACGTCCGTTCGGGTGCACGGATAGCAGGGGCCGCTGTGGCAGAGCGCGGCGCACTTGTGCTTACGGCAGTTGAGCGTGTTCTCGCACGTCTTCTCGCAAGGATTCGACGTGTTCTTCGCGACGCAGTCGCAGCATTTCCTGTTGCACATGTGTCTGCCGCACAGGCGCATCTGCATGCACTTCTTGTTGCAGTGGAACTCCTTCGCACAGGCGATCTCCTTCGTGTAGCTGCCGCATCTGCACGCCTTCGTCACGACCTCCAGGCACTGGCCGCACCGGTCGGCGTGGCATCGCATGTTGCAGAAGTGCGAGCCGCAGTCGAGTAATTTGCCGCACGTGTCGCCGCACGTTGGCACCTGCTGCCGCCTGCAGGAAACGTCGTATCGTTTCTTCCCGCAGGGACAGGTTCTGTTCTTCTCCAGGGGACAGCTGCCACAGTCGCCGGGTAGGTGACAAGTGCTCTCGCAGCTGTGCACGTTGCAGGAGAATCTCCTGTTGCAGGGTTTCTCGCAGATCCACGTGCCCTCGTAACACTTGCCCACCTTCTCGTTACTCTTACAGCGGCATTTCAGTAATACCACTTCTACGCAAGGGAGACATTCGCCGGTGTGACACAGGCTATTGCAACTGTGTGCGCAAGATTCGTATTTTTTGTTGCACACCGTCCCGCAGCTCCAGTTCTTGGCGTTGCAACGTCGCGGCTGCGCCGGCAGCTTCCCGCAGTAGCATTTAACCGACACCATCTTGGCGCAAGGCGGACACGGACCGGGATGGCAGAGCAACACGCATTTGTGACCGCACTCTGGTTGCAGAAGCTTGCCGCAGCTTTCGCCGCAAGAATGCGGAATAATCCAGGGTTGATGCAGAGGATCCACAGTCTTCTTACAGAAGCATTTGTACGATCTTGGAATCTGATCCTGATCGTATTCCATACGGCATTTTGGACTGTAATATTGCATTTTTAGCAGTATATTGAACAGAAGCCTTGGCGATTAAATCATGGAACTCTGCTTTAAAATAATGATAAATACGTACCATGCCCAGATCGGGGAGATTCCTTTAGCCCGTTTGTAACTCAAACTGTCGTTGATCCAATGTAGAATGCAGGACATGTGTAGAAATGCATAGCATTTGTCACAGTTCCATATCTGCGTAGAAAGAATAGAGAAGATAATAAACTGCTTTCATCAATACATTCAGTGCTACTGAAAGTTAACTTTTAAACAGTAAACTTTTAAATAGTAAACTAGTAAAATATGAGACACGCACTTTAACTACATTTATCAAATTTAAAAATTCCTTCATGTATTATATTGATATTTAGATGGAGAAATTATGTAAATTATTTAAACGTACTGGATCCATCTTTTTGATAGTTGATATGCATATCAAGCAAACAGCGCTACTGGTCTGAAAGGAATTAACCAGGTACGATATCACTTTCTCCGTATCTGTGTTCTGTCCCTGGTACTCCGACAATATTTTGCCCACTACATTTTGGACATCCTCCTCATTTGTTTCATCCTCCTCCTCGCTAGACGAGTTCAACGATGCGTTGGCTTCCAAGTGCCTTTCGATGGACAGCTTATTCTGTGCTTGAGCTCTCTTGAATTTCTGCATCTTGAAACTCTAAAAGTTCATATTACAAATTAGCGATAAACTCAAAAACTGAAAAGGTAAAGAATGATTAACAGTAAGAATGATTAACGCTACAACGTATGCTGTACAAGTTATATTAACTCAAACTGTAGTAATTTTATTTAAAAATGTACATAAAAGATATAACAAACAATTCTAATGCATGCATGTATATATATAGTTCACATTTCGTTCGCAACATTCAATACTGAAAACTTGGCATTATTTATATCACAGTTGACTGAATATCAAAAACATCTATCTTGCAAAATGACATATAATTTTTATTGAAAATTGTATATAGTAGTATACTCGATTTATTGCATCAAGTTATTGAATTTGACATTTCTCTGAAATAACCAGTATTTAACCGGCAAGTCGTCGCGATTTCTGTCAACAGTGATGAACAATTAAATAACAAGTAATTTGGCCTTAATTAACAATTACCGATTTTCTTTCGTCTCTCTTGATTTTAACTCATCGTAATTGATCACCAGCTATCAAACTATCTTGGATATTTTTTTACGACTGTATAAACATACGATTTTATACCACGTATCACGTATACTTGGCGTCAGGAGTGCCTCGAACAGCTGCTTCCGAGCCGGAAGTTCCGTTTAGAGCATCTAGATATTCGTACACCATGACTGTCGATTCAAATGTTCCCGGTAACATTACATATCAACTCTGATTTCAAATGTCTAAAATTAAAATTTCCTTGAAGTTTTTATAACTTTATTTTCATAACTTGTATATCCAATTTTAAAATTTCAGATTCTGCGATTTTCTAAACAGTAAAATATTTTAATTTTATGACAACCACAATAAAACTTTCAGGGAATAGAAATTCTATAGTCTTGTATGTAAATAACAATACAATCGTGTGTGCAAAATATTTTAATATAACTTTACAACATCTACAATATGAAATTATTGACAATATTCTTTATAAAATCTTATAAGGCATCTTATTTTTCTGTGCTTACAAATCACTTGCATTACACATGCTAAACAGTTTGTGCAATTTGTAAACAGAATGTTATTGCGAATGTATAACATTAATCTCAGAAGTGTTCAGACTTACATTTACATTACAACTCCGGTAGCAATGAGATCGTTAACGCTAAAACTACATTTTATATGTAGAAATGTTAAACTTATAGTTACAGCGTGTAAATTTGTGCGCTTAACATAATTTCAATTATGCAGCGAGTGAGGCACTTAGTCTATTCGATACGTATCGAATAAAAGATTTAACGTAATAAGTCGCACAACTGAACAACGGAATGTTGCATTTGAAACCTGCTTACAAATGTCACATTGTGATGCATTATTTAATAAATATATTAAACTTTTAGAGAAATATATACATATATATATATATATATATATATATATATATATATGTTTCTCTGAATATATGTGTAATTGTATATGTGCGTAATCATTTTGAGAACGACAATCTAAATTGAAATAAACGTGTCTTTTTGCGTTTGCACTTTTCCTCTTTATCCATAAATGTGAGCTATCTTACAAAACTTGATCTTATGTTCTATAAAAGTGTTAGCTTTGTAAAGCAATATAAAATATTTGATATTTAGATATATAATATATACACACATACATAATACATATAAAATATATAAATGTTTTTTTTTCATTTATATAACAATTATTTTGTTCTTATGGACGGATACAAAGTAGCCACTTGTATTATTATATAGTAGAGTAATTTATAAAAAATCTAATATTTTACAATAAGATTGAAAATTCATTAACTAATGATCTTACATGCAAATGGCATTGTCGTGTTTACACTATCAAAATGTTGATGTGACTAATAACTTTTGATTTGCGAATACATTCATATGTATAAATATCTCGTTGTAAACATTCATCTGTATAGAATCTCGTTAAAGAATGTATTTTAGCAATTTTACCAATTCAAAAAGATTATACTTCAATATAATCAGTAACAAATAGGATTTTTACAACATTTACGATAAACAATTACAAATATTAAGTAATATTATAATAATTTATAATTGTCTCAATTATTGTCCACATATATTATTTCACGTATTTTTTGAAAGTGTAAGAGACAAAATTCTATCTTTTTAAAATTTTAATCTAATAATTTATGGCATTTTAAATGTCATCAAAAACAATTGTCATCATCTTTTAAAAACAATTAATGCATCTAAAAGTAGGTATAAAAAATAAATATAAAAAGATCGTTGATTTTTTTTGTATAATGGTAACTTAAGTATTAAACAGCTGTTTGCGGTACTCCCTGTACTAAAAGTGTTTTGCTTTTAGATTTCGGCAGTGAAGATTGACTCATTGTCTTCGCCATTTTAACCTGACCATTAGGCGAGCTTGTAACAAAGCCCTCTGATCTCATATCTTTCAACGAGACATTAGAATTGCTACGTAACGAGGGTGTAGAACTAAACTTTCTGTTGTGTGCTAAACGTTCTTGCAGCCTCGACTCGTTTTGACGTGGTATTCTAGCCTTTACTGGTACATCACGATATTCATATATATTTTCTTTTGACGAGCGTGTTAAATTCTCGATTCCCTCGGAGGGCTCATCGTCTCGTACCATCAGGATGTCTCCGCTATAGTAGTGATCAGATTGTCTGTGAAAAAAATAATACAAAAGAATATTACGGATAGAAAAAAAACAAAAACAAAATCTAAGTAAAAGTTGGGTTAATATTTTAATCACTTGTTCTATCATTTAGTCTAGATTCTTGACCATCTTTCATGTGCTTATATAATAATATACGTGCAACTAATAAAGCATTATGTGACAGGCATATTGTGCAAAATTGTTCATAAGGTACTTTTTATAAATACCTGCACGTATCCTAGCTGCCTTCGTTTTGCTAATTGCAAGCAAGAAGAGTTAATTAATTAGCAATTTATATTCAGAAATGGTTATGAAAAAATAAAATAAAGAAACTGTATCCCATGACTGTATCTATAAACCAGAACCAGTTTTTGCATGCGCTACCGTTCGGTACAGCAGATGCCACCGAATTAAGCCTGTAGTCACATGAGTTTGGTTCTGTTTACCTTTTCTTACCTTTTGGCGTTACGCCAAAGCATACAGCACACGACAGCAAGAACAAGTAGCAGCAGACACGCCGTCGACATTGACCAAAATGCGATTTGCAGTGGCTGTTTCGGTTCCCACCAATACTGCAATAAAAAATTGTAAGTATAATTGATATAATTCAATAAGAATACGTGAAACGTGTATATTACAATGTCTTACCTCTGTAACGGGAGGATACGTAGGGACGAGATAACCAATAACAGTTGGTAAATACATGGACCAGAATGCGCTCTCGGTTTGACGGTAGTTTATTTCAATAGAGCTGTTGAACGTGGTATTGATATTGAGGTACCGCAACTGCCCATAACGCGCGAGATCAAAATGCAATCCCAAGATTTGCGACGGCGTCGGGTTTCTAGAATGAAATTGAAGTTATTGCGTTTTTTCTACTTTATCAAACGAATAAACAAATCAGTATTAGATACATACCCGTATTTTGCAAAATTAGAGTATGCCTTCATGAAGAAGTGACTCATGTTACGATCATTGTCAGTCCACATATCTCGACTTAATCTCCATTTTTGCGGGAAAAATTCTGTGTCAATAATATCATGTTAATATATAAATGCTATGCAACTTAAATTTAAAGATATATGTGGAGGAACATACCAGTGTCCATAAATGGTGCTCCCGTTAGCCACAAAAGTTCGGTATCGTGAGGTACTCGACCCCAATGTGGCGAATGGAGTGCTTCTATCGAGGTATTTAAGACATAGAGATACGTTGGCACGTGTCTCTCCACCAATAATTTTGCTATTTTATCAGACGGTGCAACGTAATGAAAGTCTGATAAGAGCTGAAAATATTAATAACGATTAAAATCAATAATTTTATATACGATGTACATGACATTTAGTTCGACGCTTTTATAGATTACCTACATTTATATACTGATCACGTATGTGCGTGACATTCATTGGGTCCGGCCAATATGTATACATATATTTTATCGCTTCATAAATGCCTTGTGGATTCAATGTGTAATTATATCGAAGAACTAATTCCCAAATCCTTTGATCAAATACTTCAGGAGTTATTATGTATTGATTCCTTGCCAATGTAACATTATTTTCTGTAAAATAAAAATTATGAAAGATAATATGTATATGCTGCGATATACAATTGAATAAAACAGACAATAAAATTCTAGACAAAAAAAAAGAAAGATAAATGAAAATAAGAGTCGATAGATAACATACTTATAATAAATGCTGCTTCCTGAGTTGTAACGCCGGCCATGTAAACTAAATCTTTCCTATATTTACGAGCTTTAATACTCTCTTCTGGTGTTTCATGAAAGAAGTGCCAATCGGATGCTCTCCATTCCTCATACCAATCGTCTTGAGGTACCGTAAAGTTGTAATCCAGCACAGGTGCCCATGGGAACATTCCGACGTCTGGCTTTAACTCAGAATTGCCTAATTCAAGGAAACTACGTCCGTCCTTTAGACATTGTACCAATTTCCAACTGCTCTCTATACTGCAACCCAGCATTTCTGCATACACTCGGGATGTATTTTGTGCTCGGTACTTGTCTATTATCACCGCCCAATCAGCTAAGGCTGAACCCGATTGCGCTATTACTTTTGCTACCATCTGCCGAGTTCTACAATAAAATAAAATGAATAAATTAACACGACTGATTTGATAAAAAAATATATAAAAATATCAAATTCAATTACCTAGGTGCTACCATTAATAATCCCGCACTCGCTGCTCCAGCACCTGGCCCAAAAAGTGTTATAGACTCAGGATCCCCATTAAAGCTAGCAATATTATCGTGGACCCATCGCAATGCCGTAGCTTGATCAAGAATTCCATAGTTTCCAGGGCTATTCTCATCGCCAGTACTTAGAAAACCTAGAAATACAATGGCAAAGATTAATTCTTTAATACACAATATTCCACAACTTTTCCAAACAGTGTACTCACCGAGAGCCCCAAGACGATAATTAATCGACACTACTACAACGTCATAGAAGGCAGCTAGTATGTGAGCTGGAAACAAATTACTCGCCCCATGACTAAATTCGCCGCCATGTATGTAAAACATCACTGGATATTTATTTGCTAACCCGCCATAGCCAATAGAAGGTGTAAATATGTTTAAGTACAAGCAATCTTCGTCAACGTCTCGTACACCTTTCGTAGCACCAGTATATTCACTAGGCTGAGGACAAGCTGGTCCCCAATCAACAGCTTGTAAAAGCTGCCAGCCCCTAAACAGAAATAAATTAATTGCTTTACGTTGAGACAAGTTATCAAGTTAGAAACAGTAAAAAAAACATTTTGTATTTACCTGTGAGGTCTGGGAGGTTTAAAGCGACCTTCTCTGATAGGTGGCAGAGCATAAGGGATGCCCAAAAACACATTAACAACTTTTGTTACTCTTTCCACTGCCAGATTCCAGGGTCTGTGCCTCGCATATGGATCATCATATAGTTGTACTTTAAATCCTTGAACCTGGCCATAATTTGTATTGACAAATATGTCTTTGTCTCTAAAATTTTTAGAATCTGGTCTTTCTCGTCCTTGAAGATCTTCACGCCAACCAGCTAGTATTCCTGGCAACGGAAGCCTTTCTGTAGTTTGCTATAATAAATAACATATTTATTAAATCTATGTTTATTTAAATCATACGTATTTTAAAATATAACTAAGTAACAAATAATTTCCTATCAATAAGCAATCATTTTAAAAAAACATTCTTATATAATTGCATTTCTAATAAACTTTAAAACTTAATTTAAAATTTAAAATATAAAATAGAAATAAACTATAATTAATAAGACAATTGAGAAGTATAAATGGTTACTATTTTAGTTGACAACTTATATAATTTAAGAACCATAAAGATGAATATAATTTTTAAAACTTTATTACTTTTAAGAAATGAAATATTAAACTTCTAATAAATTCCCAGTCGACACAGAGCATCAGTTACATTACATCTATGTTATAATTTCATACTTAACAATATAAATGTAACACATATTATATTACATTTACATTGAGTGCAAAATTATAACATAGATGTAATGTCACTGATGCTTCTCCAGATAGAACAAAAAAAATCACAAAAATGTCAAAATGACTGCAAATGTCATTATGTAATTTTATCACTTTTAGCGTTATTTTGATGTCAACATGTTATTATACTTTTTGTTCTACCTGGGCTGTGTCGGCTGAATTCAATCGTATCCTCAAGATTTGCATAGTTTATAATTAACATAAATTAAACATGTTAATCCAGTGCGAGCCATAAAATGCACTGCCATACAAATCCTAAAGAGTGCAACTGTCACAGGCTTGTTTACAGCGGCGAAAACCCACTTACCCCATAAAGATATCGATCTTCGGGTGCCCTGGTGGGTCCTCTGTACCCGGGCTCCATGTAACTGGGCTGATAGCCGTATCTCCTGTCCTTGTAGACGTAGGTCTTGTAGCCGTTCGCGTCGTTCGGCACGTAGACGCCGTCGCGATTGTAGTAACGGCTGCCGGGCGAGATGTGGTCCTGGGCGAGCGCGACGGCGGCCGTGAGCAGCACCAGGTACAGGTGGACGCGTGGCCCGGTCATGATTCCGCTCGCGCGCGTGCGGGAGCACGCGACCGCACGCGAGAGTGTCGGCCGCGCAGGTGTGGCACCCGAGAGAGCGTCGGGGCCGACGTCACGTCGGGACGGCGCGCTGATTCGCGCGCTTCGCTCTCCTCGCCAACTTCGCGGCGAACGGTGCGGGCGAAAGCGAAAGTCGCGGGCGACGTGCTCGTGTCCACTTGTCCGCTCGGATCGACGTAGACGATGAGTAGGTCGCAGGGCGCGTCGGTGGTTCCCCCCTGAAGTTAGGCGCGGGTCCCCCGCGAGCGCGCGTCTCTCGTGGTCTCCACGGCGCGTCGGCGTTGCGAAATATCCCCTTCGCTCGCCTCTCCGTTCCCGAGAACCGTCCCTGCACAGAGATAGCCAACACCCTATCACGAGCCGCCCTGTCACGCTCGCGCGCGCCGCGGTGACTCGCGCGGCACTTCAGGTGGGTTAGCCGCGCGCGCGTCTACGCGACGCCCTTCTCTCCCGTCCACCCGTCGATAATGCGAAATGTCAGGATTGGTGCCGCGGCGGGCCCGCGAGGTGGGGGTGGGATTGATGAATCGCGGAGATCGAGAGCGAAAGGCAACGCGCCGGAATCTAGATAGCTGGCAATTAAAACGCGATTGCAGCCTCGTCATCGAAACCTGGCCTGGCGTCATTGAAGTTACGTTGCTTCCGTGACGATGGGTTTACTTGTTAGATACGTAGCTGAACGAATGTGAGCGTTCAGTGGTAGGTATACGTTCGATAAACGCAGCGATGGTTTTCTTATTAAAAATTTTAATTATTGAGCAATCCTCGTTGTGTTACGATTCAATCGAACGCCATCTTGTTTTGCAGTTTTCAGAGGTCAATATTGAATACTTTAGCTATCCAGTCGACACTCCAGGTAGAACAAAAATTATGAAATCATGTTGACATCAAAACGCTAATGCAGGGATAAGATATAATAATGACATCTTGGAGTCATTTTGATATTTCGATCTTTGTGATTTCTTGTTCTACCTGGGACAGAGCATCAGTTATATTCCCAGATAGAAAAAGAAGGCACAAAGATAGCAAAATGACTTCAAAATGTCATTATTATGTTATTTTATCACTATTTTCACGTTATTTTGATGCCAATATAATGTCATTATAATTATTGTTCTATCTGGGTTACAGCTATGTAATAATTTTGTACTCAACAATGTGAGTGTAATATACCAATATGTGTTATATTACATTTACATTGTTAAGTGCACAATTATAACATAGATGTAATATAACTGATGCTGTGTATCGTCTGGATAACTACATGGATAGAACAGAAAGTCATAATAATATCAAAGTGACAGCAAATGATATCAAAATGATAAAAAAAAAAGATCGAATTATGATTAAAAACTGAGTTTTTGCAGTCACATTTTCATTATTTTAAAGTCACTTGAAAGTCACATTATCATGACTTCCTGTTCTACATGAATATATTTCTTGTTTCCCTAAATTTCCAATAAAAATTATAACGAAATGCAAATTAGTTGAAGTGTACAGTTTTACTACTTTTATCTTCTCTCGCAAGCAGCTCTCTTTCTTATTTATCACAGTTTAAGAACTTGCATAGAGTCTTGCGTCCAGTCTCCAACAAGAGAGATTTGAAAAAAAAAACAGTGATCTTAATATTAACATCAAAAATTAAATAAATTATCGATTTAATTATATGGATTTATTATTCCATTAGGAATTGTGTTTTAAGGCTGACGGTTTATAATTGACGCAGAATTTATTAATTGGAAATAAGTAAGTATATAAAAATTTACATAGAAATATTATTATTAGGCTACCAAGATCCAGTTCAAATCGAAAATAGTCTTTCTTTCTATTTAATTTTAAAAAGTCTCGTATTTAACACTAGACATAACTCTGTACAATTATTACTGAATTGTTAATTGTCACAATTGTACAATTAGATAATTTTATCCTTGACATCATTTTCAGCATGTATTTTAATACGCTATTTTAATAATTATATTTAATAAATATATATAAAGACTCAACGGATTAAAAAATAATAATAATGAATAACAGGAACTAAGAGAATTAAGTTAGAATTTAATTATATTTGTTTTTTATCATACAATATCTTATTTTCCCTTTTAAAAGATCAAATAGCTGGAGTTCATCCACAGATCACTGTGATGGTTTAAGTTAATACCTCAATCAACGTGCTAAATTACGAACGTGAGATGAAAATTCATCGCGAGGACACCGCAGCAGTGCTTGAAGACGTAATTTTACAGAAAACGAGACGACTTACGCCACTTCCTGTCTTAATCGAATGGGGAGCGCAGCTTCCAGCAGTAGTCGGCGCCACAGAGACCAGATAACACGCGCCGATACGCCGATCAATTCGTTCGCGAATCGCACTTGTCCGTTATCTCGCCGCGAGAAGATTAAAATCGGCCGCGCGCGAACATGACGCGTCCGCAGTCGGGGAACGCGACGCGAAAAATGTGCACGAGCCGCTGGGCGCACGACAGACTGCGACAGATAGGCGAAGAGCACAGCGGTCGGACCATACTGAACCGTAATAACGTCGTCGCGTGCACGTACATCGTCGCGATGGGTCGGCAATGGGCCGCCCACGCGCCCAGCAGCAGGGGCCCGTTGCGAAACGCGCGATCGAGCGGATGTGCATGATCGCGGAAGAACTGGGGTGCGGACGAAGGGGTACGGTGGGTTGCAATTACTTATTGAGTAAATTGCCTTTGGAGCCTTCGTGTACGAAGAAGAACCCTTGAAATGAATTAATTAAAAAGTTAAAATAACTTAATAATAATGCAATAATTAAGGCAGAGAGAGAGAGAAAGAGAGAATTACGTTTTTATATTACATTGAATTATATTTAATATTTTTATATTATACATTATATACTATTATGTTTAATATTTTATATGTTTTTTGTAATAATTGATAACTAAATTCACGTAAAGGAAATTCTTTTTTCCAGTTTTTATTCCAAGAAATTTAAGAACTTCCTTTACATAAATTTAGTTATTAATTATTAGAAAAAATACACTTTTACACTTTTTATAATTTCTTCATACTTTATGATTTTGATTACAGACGTGATAGAAATGGATTGCTATGTTTATAGAGAACATTTTATCGTTCCTGCTTTTTTTTCTATACAGAAAATAGCGGAAATGAGTGGAAATCATAGAGGAACAGATGACCTAGCTTAATTCCCCGTCCTTCCCCTTTACGCCGCATATTTTAATCTATGCATGCCCTTGCAAAAGAATGTCGTCGCGTGAACGGATGTGTTCCGTAACGTTAGCTCGTGTAGATCTGCATTTATTAACAATAGTTTTACCGGTTATGAGATTAGATATCAAAACCTCCGTGATGAGTTAATAAGTATACCTATGCATCGCATAAAATCACGCTGCATACTTGATGGTGAAACGATTATTATAGAATATTAAGGCCAGGAATAACAAGAAGAGTTGTTATTTTCGCTCATATAAAACTCTCAATTTGCTTATTCTCACAATTTTGACAAAATAATCACTTTTTTTCTTAGATTTTCTTACCTTCGTGTTCTTAAATTCACCTCTTATATATATTCCTCTTATATATATTTCATCGTACACTTATAATTTTTAATCAGCATACTGTTAACGATAGTTCTGGTAAATTTCAATTGCTCTTTGATGCACGCCGCGTGCCGTATTCTTTAATAACTTCCGACATTCTCTCAGATCTGTTTCGCGCGTTCATTCATTCCGTCATACTCTCGTACGCTTTCACACATACATTCTTACATTATTTAATTCTTTCATTTATAAATGCTTTTTGCAAATTAGGCAAATAAGATTTGGGGTCCATAGAAGAAAATCACGCTTATTGTCGCCGCGAAATACGATGTTAAAGATATTAAAGTAAATGTGATAATAATAAATTATATTTTCCTTGTAATATTAATATATTTTTACTTTCAAGGGAAGAGATAGGAATAGAATAAATGAATCGTAAAGGGATGGTAAAGCTACGAGAATAATTGTTTTATTATTGATGATAATTACTCGTGGAATTTATTATTTACATAAAACGTCTTGCATGTATGTGGAAATAAAATAGTATTCTTTTAAATTAAATTTTAAAGTGAAATTTTAAGTAAATCTTCGGAAATGTTTGGGATCTTCTATTTCTACGCGCAACTGTTCACTTCGATTATTCATGAAGTCGATACTGTCGACTTCATCTTCGTATTTTCGTTTGAAGAGGAGAAACTTTCTGGTAACGCCGCAAATCCCACGACCCTCACGTTGATCAACAGCGACGGATGCGCGTGATTTGAATAAATTAATTTGCCATAGGGTTCATTATGGTAATCTTTCGCCCATGCTTACCTTGTAAGCCTGTCAAACGGACTGTATAAAATTGCTAATTCGTTTTATTTCAAAATACAGAGTGGGAACTTCTGTAACGTTCCTATGAATCATACACGCTACGACTGCGTCTTTATGACTCACGACTTTATCAACTAAATTAAGTATTAATCGTTTGCCAGTGGAGTGAAGTGTCATGAGGAAAATATAAGAAAGCGCAAGAGAGTCATTGTAAAAGTTAAAAGACTCTTTCTCTCTCTGTTAATTATAACATAAAGTATTGTCGGAGTGCAAAAAATTTAGGTCGGTTCTTTCAAATAGGAAATAAAGTTATGTAATAGAATCTATTTTCACAGAGAGTTAAGTATTAAATTCTGCAAAAGAGTTATTAATGGAGAAACTTTTAGCGTGAAAAATCATCCATAAATTCTGCAAGAAATGGTCACTTGAAAAAGTATTTCGCCAAGTGTTGCAATTTCTGAAATGCCACATAATCAATAAATACATAGTAATAAGTTAATAATAATTAGAAATATAAATAATTCAAGGGATGTATTGAATGCATCCAGTTTACAAGTCCTAGTTTATACTGAATATTTCATGAGAAGGAACTTGTAAGAATATTAAAGAAAGGAATCTGAATTTCGATCGTACGATAACTCGCAAAAATTATGCAGAGCTTCTAATCTTATCGATGTACTAATTGCTTTAATTAATGCAGTTAAGTCAAATCGATAATCAAACTATTTAGGAAAATACACAAATTATTGTTTCTGTGAAGTTTTCAAATTTTTTTCAGTTTTTTTTAATTATATTTGATTCGCGTAACAAGCCTGATATCAACTTTCATTTTCCAGGAAAATATTCCAAACACGTACTGATCCAGCTGATTATTACGATAAAATTTCTATCAGGTTTTAAACTTCAATAAAGTGTGAGATAAGTTGCAAATATCGATTGGTGTTTAAAGATGTGCATTACGAGGAAAGCGTTCGAAAGCAAGTAACGATACAAAGCGAGTGCCCTTTCTCGCCCTACTCCCCCGCGCATAAGTTCTTCAATTTATAGTAATTGATGAATTTATTACCGTTCCAGGTTCTTCGCTCCTACGTCAGTAAAGCGCCGGGGAAGAGTTAAATAGGTTTAATTACGGCGGCTTATCCTCTTTTAGAACCGTCAAGCTGGATGAAATAGTCTTCATGAGACAGAAAATTTGTTAAATGCCAGAGTTATAAAATACGATAATATAACGATTAAGCAAGATGTTTACGGAAATCGCAAGAGTGACGTCCAAAGGATTTACAAGACCAATGTTACATAAATAAGTCTACTTTGAGAAGAAATAAATCAAGAATAAAATCAAAAGAAACGAAAAGTGAAAGGTAAAAGTATTACTACTCAAATATTAATTACATAAATTTCCATAGTCCACAATTGAAAAAATGTTTAAATGATATTTAACTACTTTAATGAGATTATTTATGATTGTCGCTTAATGTAAGTAGGAGAAATTAATTAAAAAAGAAAACTTTTAAAAGAGATTTCTCACAGCTTTGAGAATAGTTAGAATTTGTAAAGATGTTACATACGTCGCTTGAAATTGGCAAATTGGATGGCTATTCTATCAAATTATTTCGCTCACACACATAATATCCTCTTTATTATCTTTAAATTCATATAGTCTCGGAAGAATTTGCATTTTTATATCGGAATATTGAAACTGACATAAACCAGTTTATTACTTGCAATTAGTGTTTAACACGGACACGAACCGTGCATCAAGTTGGTCTTTTTATCAATTAGCGAATTACCGTCGACTTTTGCGATCATATATCGATGAAAAATCGATGTCATGGGAATGCATATTTGTATATAACGCGATCCTCAAGGTAGTCGTCTACATCCGACGTGCGTCCGCAAAGTTGATCTAAATGTACGCCATTATATGCTCGCCGTTCATGCCCCGTCGCGCGTACATCCCTTTTTTGTGGGAACGTGGACATTACGGATGCTCTTTGAACTCGTGGGAATAAGACCCACCACACCGCCAAGCACATGCGCGTGACGTTTATTTATTTGGCTTATTTTAATCAGTCGCAGACGCGACTCGACGTTGATACGTGCTTAAATACCGGCGCGCGGCTAATGTTGCGCGCGTTTAAGCTTAAGTACCTTAACTAAAGGTAATACGCGTGATGCTATTCCTAATAGCCTTCATTAGAGTATCCCATTCATTTTCTTTCGCTCGCTATTTATCGTTTTATGGATACCGATATATATCGCTTCACGAGAAAGATAAGAGCTCACGCTCGCGCTTAATAGTTATCGTATATATCACCGTTTCATTCATCGCAGCGTTTTACAATAACAAATTAAACGCACAATTTGCATTTGCCATTTATTAATGAATAACAAATGCAAATTGTGCGTTTTTCATTATGTAATTAATAATCATTAATTACTTAGTATTTTAAATGTATAAAAAATATATCTGATAACCTTCATATCTGTTTTTTTCTTTCTGTCAGATATGGAGATGAAAAAATTTTCTAAGTATATATGAAGGCCGTAGACTCAATTAATTCTGTAAAAATATGCAGCTACATTATCATTCTGCAATATGTACCACCAGCATATGTACTTTACATCAGACCATATACATTTTATGGAATTTAAAATGATAATCAAAGTTTGATACCGAAAGTTACAACTAGGACTTATCTTATCGACTTCAACTAACTTTTCAGATCATTCGGTGCCTGTCATGACTTATCCTTCTCCAAAGGCAAAGTATGATAAGGAAAAGGTACTATATCGCGGAAACATACTATATCGTAGATAAAGAAACTTTCCGGTTTAAAGCGTAAAACCGGCGAGCTACAATATTAGGAACAATTCTTCGATTAACAGCGAATAGAAAATATTTGTTAGCGAATAAATTAAATTAAGTATTTCAGATTGATTTTATTAAAAATAGTTTGCTGCAATCTATTTCTATTTTTATTGATAATATATATTTTATTCTAAAAAAAATCCTTTAAATTATATTTGAGATAATTTGAGAAAAAGAAGATTCAGAAATATAAAAAATATTTAAAAAATCTTTATAGCATTTACTAAGAAAAGATGATTAATAATGTAAATATAAATAAAATAGAAAAAAAGAAAATAAAAAATTACATAATTAGTACATAATATTGCAAATTTTAAGCGTCTCTCTTTTTAGATAAACTTCTTTTAAATAACTAATCTGTCTTTTTTTCCGTAGTTAAAAAAGATCGTTCAATGACAAGAAAAAATTGTATATTTTATAGAAAAGAAGCCAGACTAAAAGTCAACGTACTCCGCGCTTGAAAAAAGAATTAAAGTTAGGAGTGTCCGTGGCAGTGTCAGTGTCAGTGGTACGATGTCGGTGATGGTGATGGAGGAGAGCCCGAATGCAGCAGCACAGATGCACCGACACACAGGGAATAACGGTCGAAGAGAGGGGGTGGTGCGGTGGTGGTTGAGAGAGACAGAGAGAAGGCGCGCACCACTCGCACTCCGGTCTCCGCCGGGGCCCACTTGTTCGCCACTACGTCGGCTTGTCACTCGCGAGCGCGTTGCCGGTGCGGCAACATCGAGTGCGTCCTGCTTCGGAGCTCGATCCTGGCCGCGCTCACGAACTCCGAAGTTTTGTTCCACCCACCGAGAGAATCACTGGGAACCGCCACGATACCAAAGAAGAAGACAATCAGTTCCGGCAAAAACCTCTGCGGTTTCGGCGACCCAAGAGTGGTAAAGAGTGCTGGAGAACGCGACCGAATCGCAGATAAAGTCGAGAAAGTGCACGTGACAATCGTATCGGTCGGAGAACATGTACTGAAAGTCATCTTTCATCCTGTGTCGTTTTCTCACCCGGTGATCGTGAAACAAAGAGACCAAGAAATGGCGAACGAGACGTTGACGCGCGAGGTGGACGCGCACATTGTAACTATCCTGTCGAGGCTGTCGGCCCTCCGGGAGAACAATACCGACGTGACTGACAGAACTGCGCCGATATCCATCGAGGCTCGCAGTTTGGAGCTGTGGCGAGCTGTAGCCGTCGAATGCCTGGCCACTTTCCTCTTCAGCCTCGTGGTGGCCGGCGCGGCCGCCGCCTCCTCCGTATCCGGAAGCGGTCTCTCCGCGTTAGCCACCGCCGTGGCTTCCGGTTTCGCCATCGCCGCGATCTCCCTCATCTTCAGCCACATAAGCGGTAAGGGTGTTATCGCAACATTTTTACGGGAGATGATAAAAACGTAGGGGGCAATGTACCCGAACATCTGCCGCCCAGTTTCGAGAAGCGCTATTTGTTAGAAAGAAAAATGATAACGAGGCGTTCCCCTTTTTGCATCCAGTTTAAAATTTTTATGTTTAAAATCTTAAAAGCTTGAACTAGGACAATTCTCAATTTTGTAATAATATTAATATTTAATAATTTAATATTTTAGCAATTTTAATATTGATATTTAATATTAAATGTTAATTAATATTAAAATTGTTGAAGTATTAAATTATTAAATATTAAAATTGATTATTAGAAATTTGAGAATTGTTCTAGTTTAATTCTTCAGTCAGTTCGTAATTATGAATTTAGAAAAAAGCAATACATTAAATTGATCTTTTT
>VBVQ01002183.1:0-26931 GCA_011636635.1 Tetramorium simillimum | reverse complement strand
GTATAAAACAAGCAATACTCTAAACAGTATTTATGACTTTGTCTACGACTTTTATCTTGCGCAGCCAAAAACACACGTCTATACCAGAACGCGTTCCGCCATCTTCCCGGCAGATATCGTTGTATAGTAGAGGTTAAGTTAGGTTAGAATGTCTGAAGCCGTTGAAAAACACGTGGGAACGACAATGAATTTGAGCGAAGCCAAGAGTATCGAAAAATGCAAGACCTGTGGAAAAGCATGCGACCCTTACGACAAGCCGGCATTACGTTGTAGCGGCGGATGCGACAAAAAGATACATACGGCATGCTTGAAGCGAGGCAACGTTCCAGTTTGCTTCGTAGGAGATGTCTTTTTCGAACTCAAGTGTGCCTCTTGCAGTCCACTAGGCGAGGAAGTGGTTGTGCGCGATAGAATGCCTTGGCTCAACATTCTTGTTTTGACGCTCTACAATCTACGCGAAAAGTCGAGCGGCATCAGTAAAAGAGGATACTTTCATTGGAAGTCGGATATCAGTATTTTTGTAGATAGAAATTGGGACTACTTATTTAAGACAACTGTGTAAGTATTTCTGCTTTGTTTGTAATTGTTACGTTTGTACCACGTTACCAACCGTGTCTCGCGTGCGAGATCCAAGTTTTAAAATGTAACGTTGACCGTACTTAGAAAAAGGAAGAAGAATTGGATCGGCACCATCTCTGGCACATTGTCCCATTATAGCGGCATTTTTTTCAAATCTGGTACCACGGAATTAGGAGAGTCTGGATGGTGGAAGCTACTGGACACGGATCCTCCTGAAATTTTAATCGCCAAAAGTACAAAATTCAAAATTTATATAATATAAAATTTCGAAAGACTAGGCTAACATAGCCTGGCGACGTTCTAGCGTTCTTTTTCTTTTTCTAGATAGCAAAATGATAATGGATAGAAAAAGGCACGTCGGCACAAACGTAAATGTACCTTGTAAACTGGCGGACAGTCCTGCGCCGTCAGATTCCAGTCTCTCGATCGGAGAGGACAGCACGTGCAGTGGAGAGCTGTTGAAAACAAAAGACTTTTCCATGTATTCCCATGCATACGTTCAACCTACGGAAACCTTATCTGATTTTTTATTGGAAGATGATGAGCCAAACGGTATGTCACGTCAGGTGTACGTAAGGACGAGATAGTTGAAACAAACATTGAAATTACATTATTGAGAGAATTATTTGATGTAATTATTTTAGATATGGATCTCGAGGATGCGGTAATGCTGCGTGACGAAAACGATGTTCCGTCCATCTCCGATTTAATCCGCGACTGCCAATATGAAAGCAACACGTTTCATTTGTCCCAGCTGATGGCGAACTGCGAATGGTTGTGTAGTGGCGACGAAATTAAAAGGATCAAGGAGGAAGGCGATGACGAGGATAGTACCGACAGTCCAGTTTCCATACAAGAGCAACTCCCGGTCTCTTTGTTTAAAGAAGCGAAACGCCGTCAACGACCTTGGTCCAAACCGTTCAACTGCACCAGTACGTATCCTTTGCGAGACGAGTCGCAAACTGCAAGCACAAAAGTTATATTTATGTATAGATGAATATATGTATGATAGATATTACTATACACGCCGGCATATGTGTATTACAGAGAAAAAAGTATCGCGCATGACTCGTCAAGAGGAAGCGTATCTGTTGCAAAGAGTTAGCAAGACTGATCTCGACAAAGCCTCACCCGCTATTAGAAGACTGTATAGAAAATTAGCAGTGCGAAAAATGAAGAGAGAGTATGGACTTGCTCTGTTGGACGTCGACCACACGTCGACGGGATCTAAATCAGGGGCTACCATGACCGAGCCGTTCAAAAACAACGATCGAGTGTTGGATCGATTTTTCAGCGACGATCTGGGATGTCGTTTCGAACAGAGATTGCAAGGTTACGGCGAGCCTACGTCCGTACATAGCCCGTACACGAATAGACTTTTGAAGCCGTTTATAAGACGAGAGACTTGTCAATCACAGCCGCTGTGGTTACGAATCATGGAAGAGCTGTGCGCAAAAGTAAACAGAGCGGATTCACAATGGGAAGCGTCACCCAGAGCATCCATTGACTACTCGTACGTTAGACCGCAACACATCCCGGCGATCAACAGTCTCTGTCGTCAGTTTTTTTGGCCTGGCATAGATTGTAAGTGGCGTGATTGTAACCTGGCGAAGAAGGTTTACTACTACTACTACTACTACTACTAACTGCTAATAATATAAATATGTTTCAGTGACGGAATGTTTGCAGTATCCAGACTTTACGTGCGTTGTACTGTATAAAAAGTTGGTCGTGGGCTTTGCGATCCTGGTGCCGTACGTAGGCTACAACGAAGCCTACATCTCATTTCTTTTTACACGTCCGGAGTGGCGAAGGTCCGGCATCGGCACCTTCATGTTGTACCACTTGATACAAACCTGCATGGGACAAGACATCACGTTACACGTGTCGGCCACGAATCCCGCCTTGATCGTGTACCAAAAATTCGGCTTCAAAGTGGAAGAGTTTGTTCAGGACTTTTACGACAAGTACATGCCGCCAAGCTCGCGAGAATGCAAGCACGCTCTGTTCCTACGTTTAAGCCGATAATATGAATGGAATAAATAAATCTCTTCATTGTCAGTCTACTGCTGCCCACCACTGCAGACCGGCGTACCGGCGTACCAGCGTTTCCAAGCTTTTCCTTAACCGAAAGAGCGGAGAGATTCGGGGCTACAAGTATTTGAAACTGCCGCGGCAGGTCGCGCACGTCATCGACGGCCGTACGGCCGCTGACGTCATCGGCGGGAGGGAGCGCAGAGCGCTGCGAAGCTGGCCGCGCGCTGCCGCTGGCGTCGATTCATTCTCGAAAGTTCCGGAAGCTGGTAGATGGAAAGCTTATATATATATGGACGGCGAGGTTACGCGACAGTTTAGTACAGCTTGGTACGTAGACGCGCGCGCGCGCGCAGGAACCTAAAGAGAAAGAGAGAGAGTGTCCTTTCGACTCCTTTTCTTCGCGCGACTTTTCTTCTTTGTCAACTTTGTCAATTTTGTCAACTTTGTCAACGGGCCAGCTACGTCTCTACGCTCTTGTGTCTGTGCGAGACGTATACGCGCTCCTTCCCTACACGGGAATCATCACGGGACGGAGATCGAGAGTAAGTGGGGCAAAGCCAACGTAGACATAAGGCCGAGAGAAAATCGCACTCGTATTTCTCGCTCCGCGTCGTAACCTTGCGACCCGTTTGCGAATCAATCGATCGCCCGTCCGCCCGCGCCTTTCTGTCGCGTCTCGCGTAGCACATCTTTTTCTCGTGACGCGTCGATCGAATTCCCGCGCGTGTTAAGTGCTGAGAGTGAAACGACGACGACGACGGCACGGCAATGGCAACGACACGGAACTTCATCTAAGGGTGGGGTATTTATTTTTGCGTTGCAGCTCAAATCGTGCGAACGAGCGAGAAATCGTCGTCGCGTATTCGCGGTCATCATTGCCAGAAATAGATTGCGGTGATATGTACGTGGGTGTGTTGGAGCGCTGGTTCCCGAAGGTTCTCCATCGTTTGCGAGAGGAAAAAAAAATGGCAGAAAACTCGTGCGGCAACGCGGACGGCGACTCGCGTCGCGCTAGCTTTCGTGCATTACCAAGTTGTGACAAATGAGACGTCCGTCGAGGCGTTGCAAGAGGGACAGAGAGAGAGAGAGAGATATATATATATATATATATTATATATATATACATATATATATAATATATATATACACACATATACATACACACTTGCATCTACTTATTCATTTCGTTTCATTCGATACTGTCAATGTTATGTGATGCAAAGGCGCACGTGACTCGTAGACTCTGCTTCGGAGAGTTACTACATCGGGATTAAAGCAAACTTGAAAGAGACGTCTTGAATATTGTACTTTGAAGGAAAAAGGATCGTTGATTGAATGTTTTAGTTTTTAAAAATTTTTCATCTCAATTTTCCTTATGAAAGAAAATTCCGGTACGACACGTCACGCGCATGTTGATGTACGATGGAATATAGAGAAAATGTGTATGTGTGTGTGAGAGTGAGAGTGAACTGTGGGCCGTGATTTATGAATTTATGACCGATTGACGGATGCTGTTTCAGGAACGCTAGGAGATGGGAAAAGACTACTACAAGATACTTGGCATAGCCAAGGGAGCGAGCGACGAGGAGATAAAAAAGGCTTACAGAAAGTTGGCCTTACGATATCATCCGGATAAGAACAGAAGTCCCGGTGCCGAGGAAAAGTTCAAGGAGATAGCCGAGGCATACGAGGTGCTGTCAGACGCCAAGAAGCGGGAGGTCTACGACAAGTTCGGCGAGGAGGGTCTCAAAGGGGGTGCCTCGGCCGGCGGGGGCGGAGGTGGTACCACGTACACTTTCCACGGCGATCCCAGGGCTACGTTCGCCCAGTTCTTCGGCTCGGCCAGCCCTTTTCACAACTTGTTCGAGTTTGCTGGCAACCGCGGAGGATTCGCCTTCCACGACGACGACATGGACATCGATATGGATCCCTTCGGCCTCGGCATGGGCCCGCCGCGACAAGGCGGCGCCTTCAGATCGCATTCGTTCAATTTCGCCAGCCCAAACACCTGTAAAGGGGCCGGCAAAGATCGCGCCCAAGATCCAGCCATCGAGCACGACTTGTACATCAGCCTGGAGGAGATTCTACGAGGTTGCACGAAAAAGATGAAGATATGCAGACGGGCCATCCAGCCGGACGGCAGCAGCAAGAAGGAGGACAAGGTTCTCACTATCAATGTAAAGCCAGGCTGGAAGGCCGGCACCAAGATCACTTTCCAGAAGGAAGGTGATCAGTCACCGAGGAGAGAACCCGCGGACATTGTTTTTATCATCCGGGACAAGCCGCATCCGCTATTCAGGAGAGAAGGCAGTGACATTAGATTTACGTGCAAACTAAGCTTGAAGCAAGCTCTGTGCGGTACTATCGTCGAAGTTCCTACGTTAACCGGCGAAAAGATACCTTTGAATCTAACGCGGGAGATTGTCAAGCCGACGACGGTCAAGAGGTTCCAAGGACACGGTCTACCTTTCCCCAAAGAGCCATCACGGAAGGGCGATCTTCTCGTCTCGTTTGACATCAAATTCCCTGAGACTTTAACCCAAAGCGCCAAGGATATATTGTATGACACATTACCCAATTGAGCTCGTCGTATCGATTGAGAAACGCAGCGTCGTACGAAGTAAGAACGATCGCCGCGATTTCACTTGTTTAATCGTCTCGATCAACATAATCAACGTAATTATGGAATAACTCGTCTCGTGTACGTTCTAGTACATGGAGGAACGCGAAAACACTAACGACAGGGACAGGGACTACGACTAAGATGGCGTGATCGAGAACGATTAAATATTCCGCGACTTGCTCTTAGAGGCCAAATCAAATAAAAAGTAAATATGTCGTTTCTTCGACGTGTCACGTCGATATTAAATTCAGTTGAAATTCAGCGATTTGGTGTCTATATGTAGCGTGATGATTGGGTCAACTCGATCGAGTAAAGAAAACCGTATAAAGAATAAATACAGAGATAAATATATATGTATATTAAATTATAAAATTATTGTAAAATGTAAAGAATCTGCTATATCTCGCTAATTTCACGTGGTTGTCGTGTCTGAATTACTTTGTTTTCACCATTATACATATGCGTATGTCCATGTATGCGTGAGGGTGTATGTGTGCGTTTTAGAGATATACGTGTGCGATGTACGAAGGCTGTAAGATAGCGCGCGCGATGCAATATCAGAAATTTTCGTCGTTTTACTTGAGCGTGACATAGGTATTTAACGAGTGTTCGCGATGCCGCGAGTTGTGTCGAGAGGACAATAGGAAAGAAAAAGGAACAAGGGTGAAACGAAAGTTTCCGATATTCCGATTTTACGAGTCTTGTAGATCATTTTTGTCGTACGTACACTCTAATATAAAAGAATTTTTGTTTACATGAAATAATGAAATATTGCAAGATGCATACACATATATATATATATATATATATATATATATATATTATAGGCTCGATAGTTTTCGGATGTCGAGCCAACATCCCGTTATATAATTACCCCCTAAGTTTAATGGTTGATTAATTATTTGTACGCTAAATAATATGAGAAATATTAAGTTATACGATACACGCACATCTCTTCTTTCTTGCCCTCGATTCTCCATCCCGTTCCTATGGAACGACGAATATAACATCGGGACACTCTTAAAATAGATGGTGAAGTGGATGACGTCATCGCATGTGCGCGCGCTCTCTCTCTCTCTCTCTCTCTCTCTCTCTCTCTCTCTCTCTCGTTCTCGTTCTATCTCGAGGCACCTTCTCGTACTCTGCTCATGAGAAAGAGAGAATACGGCGCGCGTCCACTCTATACGCAGAAATCTACTTCCCTCCTTATAAACGACCTTGTCAACTATCGACTAATAGTTATCGTTTACCTCTTAATTTTTTTCGCCAAACTCTGTTAATCGATGAGATAAGACGATCCGGACACGGATGGAGGTAATTCCATGTAATCCTTGTCGATCCAGTCATCTTCGCCGAGCGGAGAGGCGACGCCGCGCGATACAGAAGTTAGCAAGGGTAAACCATCTGGGCCTGATGTCAAGTATTTCATGAGCCGATCGGCAATTCCAGGACGATTTTGTGCATTTTGCGGTCCCATGTCATCGTCCTCGTATCCTCGATGAACCCTCGGCAATTTTTTCCCGAATCGAAAGCTTTCCGGCAGACAGTGATGCTGACGGCAAAAGTAATCTTGGCCCTCTTCGGTGTGGCACCACGTTCCATCTGGGAAATATGGGTCGAGGCCAAGGTCGTTTAATTCCACGCGAGGCGCGTAATAAGCGGCAATGTCCTTTCTTCGACAGAATATAGCGCAGGCCATCCATGGCCTGTCTGCCTCGTGAGCCGCCTGCAGTCCCCTCCTCGTGCCGTCCACGTGGGCTAATTTCTCGCCGAAAATACTACATTTCAGCGTGGCGACGTCGTCGATGGTCCTGCGTTTCTTTTTGCAAAGTTTCTCATCCTTGCACAAGAGCACATCGTAATGGAGCCCCTTGCAATCCCTCGCCGATCTACGATTACGATTCTCGCAGAATCGTCGTCTGACTCGAACGCCCTTGGATCTTTGCAAGCAACCGCTACTGCACGTACCTTCCTTCCACTCGCTCCAGCTACCCTTTTGATCGTCGGCGAATTCCGGCTCGGAAACGAGCACGCATTCTCCGCCGCGACATTCCCTGTCGGACGCGCACCGAGTACCTGGGGAGAGAAAAAAAACGACAATGACGACACGATGACGTAACAAGTAGCAATAGTATGCGCTTCGCCAAGTATGCGTACGTACCGTCCAACGCCGGTCCTGCAAAGTAATATCCACTTCTGTGAGGCGTTTCGCACTGCAGAGACTGGCAAGCCTGATACAATGTAACAACGTCCGCGTCCTTGTCGCGTAGGAGTAGCTCGCATTGCCTCTTGGCGGTCCATTCTCTCCCAGGTAGATCGCGATATCGCGAGTGATCGTGCGCGAGTGCGTCCGACGTGTTTCGACGCTCCGGTCGATCCAAGAGACAAAGTTTGGTCTGCGAAAGCGTCTCGGCCACCTCGCGACTACACTCGGACCAAACCGTCTCACCTCGAACGCCTCTGCTAGGTGACATTATGTATCCATCCCTCGGACAAGCATTGCCGCTCGAATCGTGCGGCATTCCTAGGCTTTCAAACGAACGGATCATCACCACGCGTGCCGTATGCCGCGTCTCATATGCCGCGCTCGTAACGTGTGACTTACTTGTGACCAATCTCGTGAGCGGCGATGTAAACTGATGTAAAGCCCGCGGACGGATACGGCTTTCCAAATTGATCCGTAACTCCCAATTCCGCTATCACGCAGGAATAACGCGGGACGCATAAGCCACCGACGGTGGCTAGTCCCATGGTAGCGCCGTTCCTCCTTCCGTTCTCGATCGCGTAAAGATCCAGTCCCGTTACGTAAAGGCCCATATCCCAGTGACGCGACGGTGCGTCCTCCGGAGGATTGCGAGCGTTTGCGTACGTGCAAAACGAATCCAACAAGCTACCTCTCTCGCCGCCAAAGTGCGGTAGGTCAAATGGCTGCCTTTGAATAACGTCTAAGCGTATCAACGAGATATCGATCGGGACACCGAGACTCGGATGATGATACAACGCTTGAATACCGTTCACGTACGCCAACAGCATGTCACGAATCCTCCCGTCGTCTTCATCCAGGAAAGGCGAGAACAAACGGTACGCAGCCTCGTCGAAGAAGACTGCCAGCTCTAGCGTCAGCTTTCCCTCTGTATCTCCTATTCGGTTCTCGCGTTTCGTTTCTTCCGTTTCGAGATCTGGCTCAACGGGCTCAACGGGTGGTTTCGGCGGCGATGAGCGTTTAACCACGTGAGGTTTACCCAACGGAAGATCGCCCTCGTCTTTAACGTAACGGTCGTCAACGAGTAAGGGTCCAGCAAGGCCGTTTCGCAAAGGCGTAATCTCCAACGTAACGTTCTCCAGAAAGACAAGTCCGTGCTACCTCCAACAGAAAATTACACAATTTGTTATCTTCATCTACACCCACATACACACGCATCGCCGTGTATAAAGAGAGAATTGAAAAAAAAGGAAAAGACAGTTTCCCTCCGAGGAACATCACCGACCAATCCATGTTGTTGACAAAAGCTTATAGCTGCGGAACCAACGTGACTCTTGTGAAGGTAATAGCAACGATCCGGAGCACTTAACTGCGACAACTCTTCCGTGATACCCTTGGCATTGTGTTTCCAGACTTGAAACTGAGGTGATACTATATTGTCGTTTCTACGTAGATTCAATTGGATCAATTGTCCAAAGGCTTTGAAAGTTAATGGAATCTGCAAATTGAATAATAATTATGTAATCGAATATAGTACACTTACAATTAGTTTGACAATCGTTTGACGCTTTTCGTCAACGAAAGAGACAAAACGTCAAAAACGTACCTCTGGTGCGCCTTTCGAATCCCATACCGGCAACAATATTACCTCGGTATCTCGTATATTACGCGCGTACACTTGGTTTAATAAAATTATCAACATCAACCTCGATACGGAGGACATGCTCTTTACCGCTCTTTACCGTGTGTTTCAAGTTCAAGTACTTGGAGAAACATAATTAACATCTCTCTTTATATATTTAAATATATATACATACACACACGTATATGATATATAGAACCCGTATATTCGTTATCCCGTTTCGGAAGTGCATATGCTGGTACCTGTATCTAAAAATATCCATTGTATCATTAACACCTACGTACGTACTCTATACGTTTTCAGTTTTGAGCAGAAATTAACTTGACTTGTGCTACCTGCAGCGGCGATCTGTAACCCGGAAAGATTGATGATTACGTTAGCTGATGTATGTGTATAAAATATATGTGCAGCGCGTACGACAGCGAGTTAACGATAAACGTGTTTGACGACAGTCGCGCACTCGACTCTACGTGACAATAATTTGTAATTTCTTGGATTTTAAAATTAAGATCGATATCAGAATTTATCGCATTTTATTGTACGCCGTGAAACGGCGCGTCGCCTAAAGGAGGTAACAATAACAGCATGATAATGATAATGACCGCAAAGCAATCGTTTTATTTATATGTCGAAAGTACCGCTAGAAAACTGCTAGATGCGGGAAGGTAGAAATAATAGAGAAAAACTTTATACTTGTTACAAATAGTAATAGTATTAAAATATCTCAATAAAAACAATAAATAATAATTGCGATCAATAATAAAATTAATTCATAGAAGATTCGGCAGTGTGTCTAGCATGCTTGGCAATGCTCGTTATAACTATAAATATATAATGACGTTTAGAGGATATATTAAATAATGCGATAATCAATTTCTCACAGTCTAACATGATGATCCTTCCATATATATGTATATATATGTATAGGTATATATCTCTATATTACAGTTATATTATTTTATTTCAAATAACACTCTTTAAAATATCTGTACATTATATATAGTGTATAGTGTATATATGTATATATAATGTATATGGAGATTGTGTGTGAATTTATCTCCTTATTTCTTCGAGATTATTAAATAAAGAATCAAACACGGAAATATTGAGATAATTGAGGTGTCTCTCAATCAAAATAGATATTTTTAAGTGCAATTTGAAATAAAATACTAAAATTGTAATACGACATGTATGTACAAGATGAAATCAAATTATATGTCCATATTTCAAGCATTAACTCCAGAGCCCAAAATACAATCTCTCTCTCTCTCTCTAGACTGTTCAGATTTCTGAATTGTAATAAATTCAAGTTGTTTGTCAAAGTGCCCTTGTCTTTCACCTGTGCGAAAGCATAGCACATCTTAAAAATCATCCAAACATTATATCATATGCATTAGTAAATGATAGATTATGCATTAATAAATGATAAACGTCGGAATTGACTATTGTGTGGATTGACATATAATTAAAAATCATCCTGTACAAGACCGGAATAATTCGGCAATATAAAAAAAGAAAGGACCTTTATACATACAATACCGCATCGCTTTCTTAAAGCGTCGACTTGAAGTACTACTTGTTTACTCGACATTTACTCGATTCATTTCGCAGCACCGAAAATCATGCATGATGCTCAATAATATGACGCACCATATAAAACTTTGTAAACTGACTCGCAACTGTCATTCTTTGGATATTTCGCACAGTCACACAACAATGTAGATGTAGATGTGTACCGAAAACAAAAATTTGCCTTCAACTTTTCGCCTTAAAATACGAATGCATTTTAAGTGACTATTTTTTTACGATCCGTTGCCATAATTCTATGAACCACAATGAACACTTAGGTATATATCTTCCAAATGGTGGAAGATACAGCCGCATATAAAATTTGTAGCCAATATTTGCTACGAACACACAAAGGTTTTGCTGGCTTAAGTTTTCCTCTTTTTTTTCTTCAATGCCAATTGCTCGGTCTATCGTAATACGCCTGTAATACATACCGTCTCATACATACAAACATATATACATATCAAACATTCAACAACCAACCAAACAAACAAACAAATAACACACACACACACACACACACACTCTCGCGCGCGCGCACGAAACGTACATACATTATGATATACATACCTATATTATGATCTCTACAACATTATAATATTTTTTTAACGTGTCTAATGTACAGCAACTAAGCCATGTGTATGCATCTATGATTGTGTCACGTGTTTTGTGTGCATGTGTATACAGGCGTAGATTACGACGAGACCTTTACAACATACATACACAGACATGGCATACAATCTCAACAATATTGTATTACTGTTACAAGAGACCTAATTGGTGAGAATTATTCACAAAGCCCTACAAAAGAATTTGATTACTCATGATAATAATAATAATAATAATAATACATTAAAATGCTACGTCAGTGATTAACTCTCTTTGAAAATCTGTAAAGTCTTTTTAATATAACGTGCTAATAGCCTTGCAATCTTAATCAGCATAAACTTGAAATCCACATGAATTCATTAATTACATATTATTAATCTTACAATTATATTTCTATTGTATAATATTTAAATTTATTTCAAATCAAGTATAATATAAGCATTTATCAACTCAACTGTTCGCATATAGACACAAACTTCCTTTTCTCTTTCATTAAGTCCTGTTTCTTGTTTTCTTTCTGTTGCAATATTAAAAATTATTATGTTAGAAGCGAGAAATATGAATCCTTTTTCTACGTTGTATATATCAGAATAAATTAGTTGTTTTGTAGGTTCATGCTCTTTACAGTTTCTCAAAAAGAACAAATGTCATGATAGTTGATTAAGATTTGCGGCTACTTGTTAACAAAATTAATTCATTTCAATATATGAATAAAACAAAACAATTCACATGATTTTTCGCTTCTGAAGTTATGATACAAAATACAATTAAAATGAAATAAAAAAAAACTCAGAAATTTTTATGTCACCTTTTTTTGATTTAATTTTACAAGATATCTCCTCTGCATAAGTGTGTATTATCCACATTCGTGACAAAACGTTGTCATTACGTTATAAAAGAGAGTTATAACAAAACAAGAGAACAAATCTAATAATTTAATAACTTGAAAGTAAAAACAACGCTTCGTCTGTTTCCTTCACCTAAACTCGGAAGAAAAAGCAAAAAGGAAAAAAAAACGAAAAAACTTTCTTATTCATATAGAAAATTATCTTTCACACAATCTAGATAAAGTTAGGATTGTTCGTCATTCGAAGGCCACTGCCCGGAATGGTTCCAATCCCAATCTTTACCTTTAGGACGAAACTTGCTGGTACTTGCAGAATTATTCCAATCACGATGAAAAAATTTCTTCTTAAAGTGATGTCGTTCAGGGTCTGGTTGTCGTTGGTATTTCAAAGGTACTGAGGAGGATGTGCCACTCGAAGGATTACTACTGGATGAATTTGCGGGACGGGGGCTAGTTGGAGAGGGTGTTCTCGGCGGTCCTAACGCTTCGTCGGGAGAAGGTGCTACAGGTGGTGGGCCTGTTACGGCGCTGTCTGAACCTAATCCACTATCGGGACTTGTATTTACTCCTTCGGTCGATCGTCTACGTTTATCCAATTCTGTAGAAGCAAACGCGGCCAAACGATCAAATCCCGAGCTAATACGATCTTGCCAGTCAGCTTCTCCATCTGCAAAATAAATTTCAATTAATCATCATAACAAGCACATAATAAAACATTGGATAAGCCATGTGTCGCTAAATTTTCATAAAAATAAGCCATTAACCGAAATACATAGTCTGCAATTATCTTTTATACATATGTGCAATTGCACATACTGTGCATCATAAACATTATAATAAATATATATATATTACACATTATACACCGACGCGACGAACAATTTGTACAATATAAATTGCTATTGTGTGCAAAAATTTATTAAAATATTAAAGCAAATTTAAAATGCCAAACAAGTTGCTGTACTGTACTTTTACATTTAAGGCAAATGTTTAAAAAGTGCATATTATATAAGTGAAATTGGAACCAACTCTATTTACAACATTAAATTACACAGTTGATACTAGATTGTACTAGCTAGCTTTTAATCTCGTAAGAAACAAAAGAAATTAAATTTGAAAATGTTGCACTATTGTAAATATAAAATGCTAAAAGAGATGCAAATTAAAATGTAGTAATATTAATAATATAGTAAATGTGTGCTTTACCAATTGATGAAACTAAAACAGCTATGTTGAAAGTGGAAAGTGCAAATAGTAAAATGAATAGAAAAGAAGATAAAATTTTTCATGCAACATGCATTAAAAGTACAGTCTACCAATTAGAAATACATTCAGTTAAATGGATTTGTCATGCGTTTATATGTAATTCATTCACAAAGTAAAATTTATATCCTCGCAAGTCTGGCTTATTTTCATGGAAACTGATTTCTAAATATGTATTATCTCTCGTGTGTTTTCAAGGTAGTAAGGATACGCTGCTCGCACACATATGTGCCTATAATATCAGGAAAAAAAGATAATAAAGTCTTTTATTGTACATTTTGTGATGGAATCATTAGAATCAAATAGCAAAATGAATTTTGACCCCCGTGGGACAACTCACCGGCGATTGTACCGACGAACCAACCCACAGGCAGCCGTATTTTTTCATTTCTCCCTCTGATATGTGCGTCTCAATCTCTAATAAAACAAGCTTCAGGGATTCTGAGATCGAGTATGTGACAGAGAGAACTAACCAACAAACAGCTACAGTGCATCTAACAAATACAGCAAACAACAACAAAAATAAATATAAATAAAAGTCAGGTACCAGCTCCGTAAGGTAAGCTAAACCATTAGTGCATATAAATACGTGGAGAGATGCATGAGAGGGCGAAAACTAATACGATATCTAGAAGGACCTAAGCAAAGTGGCATTTAGCATTGCTGTATAGCGTAAAGATTTTTCGCCGACAGTATACTCTTACTGTCCTACTTCACACTTCTACATTCTACTCACTGTATAAGAGACAATAAGAATATGAAATATATGATAAACCAGAAATGTAGAAAAAAGTGTATGTGTGCGCGCGCGTCTCTCTTCGAAAAGAAAATTGCACGTGAAAGATACTTTTGTATTGAATTGAGAAATGAGCCAATGTCACAATATTCCATTATATAATAATGTGAATTTATAACACAACAAATAAAATGTGTACGTGGAAATGTTTGTCATATTACAACATATCTGCAACAGAAGTGTAACAGAAATCAAAACATTTGGAAAAATTGCATCGGTATTTAAAATGATTCGTGCGAACGCGAGTGACGCGAGTAACGCGATAGAATGGTCAACTCGGTCTGAATGCAAGTCCTCGGAAATGATTTTAATCTATTAATCTATCTAATCTACTGTACCGAAAAGCATACTCAATTGGATATCATACAGATCATTCCAAGCGTTTTATATCTGTTTTATATCCATATTCTAAGGAGATATCATCACTTGAGAAATCCCAATCTTCCTTACCGTCATCTCCAACGACACTTTGTTGTCTTTGCGTAGTCATGTGGGGTTCATCGACTAACGGCGTCGAAGTATTAGAATGTGGTTCCACAAGAGGGCTTAGAGGTGCTCCGCTTGTGCTTACCGACGATACAACCGCTTCCGTTTTTACTGACATCAACGGTTGCGATTGGCAAACCGCGGTTACCGTACCACTTATCGTCGCGTTTCCATTACTACTACCGTTTGTTGCGTATCGCGGATACGGTTGATATCTACAAACATACAATCTAAGTGTGCCATATTACACACATCTGGCCACTTGCAGCTACAATGTGTTTGATATCGTTACCTCCTGCTGCTGGGAAGCTGGGTCGACTCGGCGCTTTTGCCGCTATTGCTGTTGTGATTCAGTATTCGAGCATGCAACGACGCTGCGAGCCCTTCGACAGGTAACACGTCCCCGTTCGATGTGCTTTGAGACGAATGTAGAGGTGACGCCGCTGAATGGGACTGTGTGAGTGACTGAGACGGATTATCCGAAAAGTAAGACTCGTGATAAGGCTTAATATCCGCTCGCGGCAACTGAACTGGTGTATATCTGATGAATGGAGAGATTAAGATAATTTATCTGTAGCATTCTGAAGATTGACTTGGATAAATCGCGCAAAAAGCGGGTAAAAAAGGGATGGATCAAGATACCTTTGCGGCTGCGTCACCGGCGTGAAGAGCACAGACGATCTCGAGCTGGTCGTAGGTGTGGAGGTAGAAGCAGCTCCCGAAGAGGTGGGCGCGTAGCTAGCTACGTGCGCCAACGTCGACAAACCGGCGTCTCCTTCGGCACTTGCTGGCCTACTAATGGGAGAGTACGCGGTTTCAGGTCTCATATCAACGCTCGGATTTACTACAGACTGATTGGATATTTCTAGAGTCCTTTCTATCTCTACACTGACGAGATCGCCAATCGTCTTGGTGCCGAATAACCCACTCCCACTCGGCACAAACCGATTGTCGTAATTCGATGATTGCCTAGGATCGATCGCCGATCTGTCGGACGATGTCAAGTGAGTCGAGGAGAGACGTTCTTGCGAGAGATGACGGCGCAACGCTAGCTTTGCGGGTGACACCTACAAACGACGATATTACAAGATATTACAAGACATTATATCGACATTTATATACACTTGAATATTATACGTTTACGCGAATAAGAGACGAGAGAGTGTCGCTCCGCGTCCGACTGTACTCACTTGAGTATAATCTGGAGTAGAAGTAGTATTCTGTGACAGTGAAACGCGCTTTCTCTCAGATTCCGACTGACTTTGCAATTGCACTTGCAACTGCATCTGCTGTTGCTTATCTCTGTTTTGTTGATCCTCATTCAATACACTCGTGATAATGCTCTTCAGTCTATCCTCAAAATTGGCGACTCTGGGGGGCTCTTGATTTCTATTCGATATATTTATACTTTTACCGGCTATCGTCGTCTGAGCGTGTGTAGACGAAATAGAGGACGATGTGGAAAAACTGAGAGACGCCTGTGGTAATTTAGCTCTGGAATTACTATTGCCACTCGGTCTACTATTTGGTATACGACCCGCTTCTATTTGCCTTCCCGTTTCCAAAATTTTTCGCGCTAATCGTTCTGGATTATTCTCCTGTATCTTTCCTATGTCCGGAACGTCGGGCCAGTCCTGTGACTTTGAACGGCCTTCCCTACTTTTTCGCGTTGCTCCATTTTTATTAGTCTGCTGCTGACCACCGTGATGTAAATTCTGCGAATGTTTACTTCCAATCGCGTCCTTTTGCTGTTGAGCAATGGCAGCGGCCTGTTTCTCGTTACTTGTCCTTTCCAGCACGTTTAATTCGTGCTCCAGTTTCGAAACCTGTTTTGCACAAAAGAAGTTTAATGAACAAAGACGAGAGAGAGAAAAAGAGAGAGAGAATCGCGCAAATCTTAATTTAAAAATAAATAAATGTAACGAGATACACACTTGAGAGTGTAAGCGTTTACGCTGGGAAAGAGTGGCGGAAATTTCTTTCAACAAATAATCCTCGGTGAGCGGCTGATGTGACGTCGTTATGCCATTTGCATTCGCGTGACCATTGTATTTTTCTTGCAATTCTTGATGTCTGAGCGCCACCAGCCTATTTTGTTCAGTTTCCATAGACGCGACTTGCGCTTGCAACTTGCTCGCTTTAGCCTGTAACTGTTTATGTCTTAAAACTATTTCCTTAGCTTTCGACAACAGATCCCCGGGCGACGTAGCATTGATACCCAATTCAGTCATCCTCGCTCTCAAGAGAGCTACGCTATCATCTATCAGCACTTTGATTTGTTTCTCCAATTGCGCCGCTCTCGACTGAAGCTTGGAGTTTCTTTCTCTTTCTTTTGCAATATCCGTATTAACGGATACTTTGTAAGCGGGCGTTCTCATCGATTCCAACATGAGCATAAATTGGTCCCTGCGATCAATAAAGATGTTACTTTCAAGTTTGTAACATTAGGAACAAGGTTACAAAGCAGGAAAATGGGACGAAGAAGATGGGGGATGGGGGGTTGAGAAAGGTACACACGTGAGAGTTTGCGTGAACAAAATTTAAAAAAAAAATAAAATAGCTACCTGTACAAGTCCAGAAGTATTTGTAGAGCGTAAGGAGTCGCGGACGGAGCGGGTGGTATACTGAGTTCTTCGTGCACTGAAGTGGAATGCGATTGCAAAGAAAGCGACAATGAAGACAATTGTTGGTCTACGCAGCCAGGCGCAGGTGGAGGCTTCTTCCCAAGAGCTTGAGGTGATGTACTGAGTAACGTCTGACTATGTAGTAAATCTAATCCAGATATATTGATTGCCTTCTTAGGCTTGGCTCTCTTAACGCCTCTTCCCCTCTGTCTACCTCTAGCTGGAGCTCTCGTAATGCCATTTGTAGGCTTTCGATTGAATTTCCTCCGTATTTTGTTTGGCTGTCGACGACTCTTAATACTGCTGTCGTCCAGATCGGAGTCACTATTCGTTCCTTGCTGCTCCGAATGATTCGGACTGTCCAATTGCCTCGAAAGATCTCTCTTGGCTCTGTCACCTCTTTCACCCCTATTAGAAATCTTACTACTATTGCTGGCAGTGTTGCTTATCACAGAATCAGAGTTTTCATCTAAGCCACCTTGTTTATTGTTTTTCAAGCGGTGGAAATAACGTTCTAATTTAGTTCGATCGATTACATGCAAATAATACGACACCGGTTTGCCAGTCCAAGAGACCGAACCTTTTAACGGTGACATCTCCGAGACGTGCATTATCGTGCCGATATCTGCGAGGGTAAAAAAGAAATATGCAAAATTAGAATTATGAAAGTCTCCGGGAATATTCGTTAAGAAACTGTTGCCGTACCACTCAAGTTCCTGTCCGTTATTCGAAAGTTTAGCGGACAAAACGATTTTGAGGAGACTATACGCGCGCCGTCCCGTAAATCGGCGAAGCGTTCCTTCAATTGATGATCTACATGTGGGCCAAATGCAAAATTATTAACGAAGACTATCGTAGCTCCAGTTATACTTTCGCGATGTTCATCGGCTAAGAAGTCTCCTTTCGTCAAGCGATATTCTCCGCATCGCTTCCCATACCAATTTAACCATTTTCGAAAATTGATTTCCATACTCTGCAAGGATACACGAATTTATCTTATTACAAGGCACAATACAATCAATACAGATGTGATAAATGATAAAAATCGATCTAAGTCGTTAAGTGTGCAGTTGTGCAACGGACGCGATTCACACACCATTCATATACCGTCGTATAATACGAGTTGACAGATGATAATAATAAATCTGCAATTATTAACTCGAGTACCTGTACCTGTGCATATTTCGATGGTACGTCGGCTTTCTCTACGCCGATACAAATTTTACACAAAGTCAAAGCTGCCATCTGAAGAACTACTTGACCAACTCCAGAACCTAGATCGACAAAGACATCATCCTCCGTCACATCAATCTGATCGATCATCTGACACACAAGCTCGTAACTCGTTTCGCCGTAGACCTCGGGTGAAAAGGGCTCGTATTGATTTAACTTGTCTGGTTCAACCACAGCTTGATTATAAGTTTGTTGAAGTATATGACGAAGTAAACCTCTACTAGGTCTCTTATTTAGCCTCTGGGATGGCAGGCTGGTGCCTTTTTCCTGTAGAACACGTTTTTTCAACAATCATATCAATACGTAATACGTGACTGCACACAAGCGGCAGACCCTTAGTTGGCGGTCGCGGCTTTACAGGGATCAAAATTTAACAAGAAATTTAATAAGAAAAAGAACGAAGCAAGCAAACACATACAAACTATACTAGAAAATACTATTTCGAAAAGATTACTCGTAGGGTGTTAAAAGTCAGCCTGATTAAGTTGTAATAGTTGTAGCACGGTTACATAACGGATAAATAACAGAGCAAAACGTACCAATTGTACTATACTATCGATAGCTCTGTTAAATCTATCGCACAAGCTTTTCATACTCTCGTAGTCTCTCGGATCATAACCATTCCCAAGAACATTATTTTCGAGGGGTAATTTCAGATCTGGCAAATCTTCGCAAACCCATCGCATAGATTCGATAACATCCAGCGCGCCATCGTGACGATCCTGCGATAGATACTCACATGAGTGGTTATTACAAAAGCAAAACTGAAGAAATGATAACGAAATAACGAGCAGTAGCAGGTTTCCCGGTTGGAATTTATAACACGTTCCAACATGGACAGCCACTCTGTGACGAGACGATACTCACCGAGCCCGATCCGGAGGTGAGAGGCCACTGATAGACGATTGGTTCGGCTCCTGCTGGCGAGTGCAGGCGCAACTCCATTTTTTCTAGCGAGTCCTTTCCCTCGTGTCTCTTGTTCGCGGCGTCGAGACGTGGACGTCGACGTCGACGTCGTGTTCGTGATCGTCGTCGTCGAAGAAGGAGGAAGAGGAGGAGGAGAAGGAGGAGAGAGAGGAGGAGGAGGAGGAGAAGAAGAGACAAGACGTACGCGCGCACGCACGCACGCACGCACGCTCGGCACGTACGTACGTACGCACGCACGCACGCACGTAGGGCACTCTATCCGTCCCGCACGGACTCGAGGGATCCACCTTCTCGAGCGAACGGGCGGGTGGCGTGGCGTGGCGTGGCGTAGCGTGATGTAACCACGCGCGAGGAGAAACGATTGCCGTCACTCGAAACGGTTACGGTCGATCAGGAGTCGAGGCAGTGCTGTGTAACGAGGGGCGAGTGACAGGGCTGCTCCGATCGATCTCTCCTGCCCTAGGACACGACCACCGCGCAGACGACGCTCGCGGATCCCCCCCGCACCTCAGCTACTCCGACCAGCGACATCAACAGCGACACGTCCGGGCGCGCGAGAGAGACAGAGCCCGCGCTCTCGAGCGTTCCGCGCCGCGCGCTCTCGCCCACGGTGAACTTTGTCCGAGGACGAGGGTTATCCAGTGGGGCCCCTTCCGTGTGCTCGCGCGCGGGCGCGCGGAGCTAACGTACGAGTGGCTACGACGCGGCTGGACGCGCGTCGACAGGCCGTGCCAGCCGGGACCACTGGGAACCACCGGGAACCGTCGGGTACATGCGGCGTCGATCTACGAAACGAAAAAGCACACGCTAAAAAACACGGGCTATCCTGCTGCACGGCGAAACAGTGCTCGGGGAACGGGGGGGGAGGATGACGACATCAAAACATGGCGAAGATGGCGTCACGTCTCTTCCATCTGCCGTACCGTCGCGCCGCGACGCGACGCGACCCCCTTATGCTGGATTCACATTATGTACATACCACACGGCGTCCACGTAGGACCGTGCGCATCGGAAGTGAACGAAAGAGAGGACGAGAGCAGATGAGAGTGACTGCGCCGAAGCGCGTTTAAGGTTTCTTTCGTTTTCTGAATCTGGCAGCCCTGAGGCCGGTTGCCCGCCGCACCGCTGTCGCGCGCGGCAGTGTATCACCACGTCGCGTACTAAACTGTACATACATACTGAACGACGACGTTTTTGCAACGTCCGCGCGAGTCGTCCAACCCCATCCAACCCAGCGCTTTGCATCGTTTTTAAATTTTGTACGCCACTACGCGATTTGTAAATATCGTCTCTCGGCAACTGGATCGACGTGATACGAGAGACGTAGTCATGACGGAAGAGTGGAAACTGGATCATCGCGCGAGAAAGAGGATCAAGGAGGTGAAAAAGAAGGCTCGGCCAGGTAAAGAAAATGGGGGAACGCGATTTATAACCTTACTCTACCCTCTACTCTGTTGAGCCGTCGAGCGGCGAGTCGTTCCTTTTCCCTTTCACGTCCACGTCCGTGTCCATGTCCGTTCAACGACCGAGCCCGGCAAGTACGCGAGTAGTTGACAACGCGGCTCTGTATGTTCTTCACGGCTACCGTTCGTTCCAACAAGAGAGAGCTCGCGCGAGTACCCGTGCTCCCCGAGACCTTGACGGACGATGATGTAATTCCATTATCCCGCGACGCTTGATCCGCATCCGCCCTACACTGTCCTACACGTCGTCTCGTCATCACGCATCCCCTCGTGAACAGTTGTCGTCGCGTAATCATATATCGTAACCACCAATTGTACACGTTTTGCCAAGTATCAAGTACGTTGAAGCACGGCGCGCAACTAAAGCCTAATGCTCAAGGAAAACACACGAAATGTCTCCTGTTTAGAGCTTGCGGATAAAGCGGCGTGGATCCAGCACAGCTACAGTAAGAATTTCCAAAAGTTTTGGGATTTTCAAGACACGGCCGAACGAATCGACGAGTCCAGCGTCACTACGGAAGAATTCGTGCGAAGATACGAAAAACCTTACAAGCCTGTGATAATCCGAGGTGTTCAAACGGGCTGGAGGGCCCAACATAAGTGGACTATAGAGGTTGGTCTTTTTCTCTCTCTCTCTCTCTCTCTCTCTCTCTTGTCATTTTAATATAATAAATATAAATGTATGTACTACAACTTGATACTACAATTAAATGGATTCGACGCCGCCTACGTTCGTAAAGACATCTCGTATGAGTACAGCTCACCCCAGTTTGTTTCGTTCTTTGCAAGCAGTTCACGTCACACGCATGATTCTTTCAAGAAATGACAGCACTTGTCAAATTGAGTCCAAAAATTGAATTCCAACGTAAGCAGGCTCTGCTCTTACATTCTATTTCCATTCAATGCTCCTTGCGTGAGAGAAAAGCCACTCCGTTCTTCATGTCCAGCAAGTTTGATAACACGCACCGACGACTTCTCATTCGATTTCAGAGGCTAGCAAAGAAATATCGGAATCAAAAGTTTAAGTGCGGAGAAGACAATGAAGGATATAGTGTAAAAATGAAGATGAAGTACTACGTGCGATACATGTTTACGAATGAAGATGATTCTCCTTTATACATTTTTGATAGCTCATTTGGTGAACATCCGAGACGAAAAAAATTGTTGGAAGATTATGTAATTCCTAAATACTTTCGAGATGATCTTTTTCATCACGCCGGAGAACATCGACGACCGCCATATCGGTGGTTCGTTATGGGGCCTGCAAGATCTGGTAAATAGATTAGATTTACAACGACAAACCAACTACTGTCAGTGTTGGTGTTTACGCGCGTGCCACACTTAATTTTTTATCCAATCGAAAAAAGACCTACGAATCGCTGATAAATGTATTAATGTCTTTTTAAAATATAACATCTTTCTTCTTATATCTTTAAAATTTTGTTTCTGAAAGAGATTTCAACTATAAAAATATTATTTGCGCTGTTTATAAACTCCAATACAGTTTCTAAAGATTCGGTGCATGCCGTCGTACGTCAACGAGCTTGTCCGAGGTGTGTCTGCACAAAATAGTATAATGCATAAAGTGATACCGTCGTCTCTACTGAAAAAAGAAAAAAAATTTGCAACAGGTACAGGGATACATATAGATCCATTGGGAACCAGTGCATGGAACGCATTAATCTCCGGCCATAAACGTTGGTGTCTGTTTCCCACACATACTCCTCGCGAACTTCTCAAAGTAACCGCAGCCGAAGGTGGTAAGCAGAGGGACGAAGCTATTACCTGGTTTTCCATTGTTTATCCACGCACAAAACTACCTACTTGGCCAAAAGATTGCCGCCCAATAGAGATTTTACAAACTCCTGGCGAAACTGTCTTTATTCCCGGCGGATGGTGGCACATTGTATTAAATCTTGACGAAACTATAGCGGTCACGCAGAATTTCTGTTCGCGTACAAACTTTCCAGTAGTTTGGCATAAAACGGTAAGAACTCGTTGCAAAAGTAATGGCAAGTAATTAGATTGTAGGCACGACATATTATCAAGATTATTAAGATTCTTTGCAACAGTACTCTTGGACGTACGCCGAATGTAATGAATAAACGTTGTGTTGCAACCTGTTGTAATAATTTGGTCACAAACAGGTACGAGGGAGACCAAAATTATCACGGAAATGGTTAAAAGTACTCTACGATAGAGAACCTGAATTGGCAACCTTGGCAGAAACTATAGATGTAAAAGAGGACACCGGGGTTGCCAGTGATTCATCGAGCGGTTCTTCGAGCAGTTCTTCGAGTAGTACTAGTAGTAGTCAATCCGAGGATAGCGAGGATGATAGCGGTCAAGAATCACTTACCGCGCACAAAAAGAAAAAGAGGTAAAAATATCCATATTGAAATGCTGCAAAATTACTGTGTACTATATTCCTCCACTTCTCCTCCCCCCCCCTTTTTTTATACAATCAATTTATTTTTCGTGACAATTATAAATATAATTAAGGCATAATACTGTTTTAAAATTTTCAGAAGAAAATTAGCTAATAACCAACCCTGACAATATCCAGTATTTGGAACCTACAGAGACCTCAGACTGTACAGTATTAACCAACAATTATTGTTTGTACTAAGAATAAATATTATAATTATTATAATTACGATCATATCTTTATGTTCATAACAAAATAAATATCAGATAGTATATAATTTTTTTCTATCGGACAAGAATATTTTATCCGAGCCCTGCGTTTAGGCATCTTATGATAATGCACGTTATTCCTATTTCAGATGTTAACATTATGATTTTCGTAATATTTTGTTTTACGTTAAGTAACATTCATATTGTCCTGCAGGGTTTTTTTTTGTAATTATCACATCTAACACTTTATTAAAATTACGACAGAGTCAAAATGTATTTTTTAAAAAGAGGTTTAGGAAGAGTATTCTCAACGGTTAATTAAAAAAATCAATGCAATAGCACGGTATATAAAAAAGATACAAACTAATAACGGATCAAGTGCATTATCATTTAAATTAAACTAAAACTGTATAATTGCAAATTAAATATAATACGTAGTATACGACACATGTGTTAGCTTTTGAGTGAGTTGCTCCTGTGGAAGGTCCTTGCGTCTCGTTTATAGTAGTTCCACAATTTCACAGTTCCATCGCTTCGTATCGACACGATGACCATGCAAAGCACCAAAGTGGAGTAAACAACATAGAAGCAAATAATAACGAATTAAACATCCATACACACTCACTGATAAACTTGTTGCAATTGTCATAGAACTGATTTATCTTTTTGATTTATTTAACTAGCAAAGCTGCTCGTTGGATGTACGAACAATTTCGTGAACTTGAATTTAATCCTCTCAAAGGAACAGAAGGTTCGATTTTGAAAAATGGCTGTAAATTTGTAATTGCGATAAAATTATACCGACACGATTTGCAGAAATAATGCAAACGTAAGAATAGATACCAGTTTGCAAAATGTAATCGCACATTTTTTATTCGACTTTTTATTAAACTTTTAGTATTTGTACGGTATAGTATTGCGTAAAATGTACGGTAATACTCGACATAACGAATTATTACACAGACATGACGACGAATGCAGCCTTACCGCCGCCACATTACGTGTAAAGTATTTGGAATATCGAAATATAGGTAACGGCATGCACATTATCAGAAGAAAAATATAAGATGAACGCACACACAGTGAGACGCATAAGCAAAAGGCAAATCAAGTTAAAGGGAAACTGTGGAGATAGACATAGATAGTGAGGAATCGGGTATACGCCACAGCTTCACTTCCCCAGAGCTGAAATCAACATCCGAGACGTTATTTTACTCGGGATATCACATCGCGGACTGCTGAACCAAAGTATGCATATTTGAGACGCGCGCATATAGTGTAATACTATTATACTATGCGATCGATTCGCGAACAGCTATTGTGCTATCGAATATAGTGTTTGTCACAGAGCTGGATGTGAAAAGCATTAAAACGATTTGGATTCTCTTACTTACTTGCTCGCTGTAAATATATGCTGCTGATTAGTCGCGATAGCGTTAATAGCCGAGGCGTGCGCTCGCACTTCTCCAATAGGCGTACATTCTCCTAAATGATCCTTGGGGACTGACCATGCCTTCAATATACCACCGCGACATCCGGAAATCATTATGGAACCGTTATTTATTGTACACAATCCCAAAATCCAATCTTTATGAGCGTTGTTCAGAGATTGAACCAATTCCATTTTACTTAAATCCCATCGTTTTATGCACATGTCTCTAGAGCCTGAAATAAATAAATAATAATAATAATAAAGGATTCATCATCGCGCAACACTGCGCACGACTGCGCAGACGAGAACGGTATGACGCACCGGAAAATAATGTAGAACCGATTGTTGCCAAACACTGAACTCCGTCGTAATGTGGCGGCGCTAAACTAACGGACGGTCCGGATATATTAGGCTCGGCGAGAGATATCAGATGATCCTTGCTACCCGCAATTACTCTACCATCCTCGGCAACGGCCAAACACATGACGGCCGCTGTGTGCGGAGTGCTTAATCTAGCGGTGTACGTCAGCTTACGAAGATCCCATATCCTAACTTTATCGCTAGCCGCAGTATATAGTTCCTGCTCGTCCAAACTGAGGGCTAAATCGTTGATTGTTGCTTCGCCCATGGGAACTTGAAGCATCCTAGACGGAGTCGCTAATGCGATAGGGCCGCTCTGAGTCTGACCCGAAGAAAACAACGTCTTTATGCAGCTGTTGCCACTTCTTAAATCCCACACTTTAACGTACGCCGCGGATACGCTAAATAGAAGCTGATGAACAGCGGAATACTTTACGGCAACAACGTTATTAGGATGTCCACCGAGAGTCAAACTTTCAATTCCCGTTTCCAAGTCCCATACTTTTACGGTGCGATCTGAAAAGTCACAAAGTAACGTTATCGTTTGTTTTATATATATCTATCCGTTTCATTCATGTATGTACCTTTCGAGCCGCTGAAAAGCAAATCCGACGTCACGCATATAGTAAGGACAGCTTTGCTATGTCCCTCCGCGACATGAGAACATTGCAAAATGGCCCGCGGTTGCGCCTAGTAAAAGAGTATATCATATCTAATATTTGGCTGGCCGAAAGAGAGGTAGAAAGCCCGATTTGCCGGTACTTACCTTGCCCTGATACTGCGAGATAATTCCTTTCATTGGTTGTGGTTCAGACGCGATTAGCTGCCTGCTCGCAGTTAATCTGGAGAATACGTTCTCTTCGCGGCTATTGAATCGCCTGTACGTAGTCGGTGATCCAGGAGGTGAAGATATATCCGTATGCGCTACCTGCTCCCTAATGGGTGTGTTACGTTAGCGTGTTAGTTGGCCGGCATTTGGCTAATAATCATGCCGACTTGAAAGTATTATATTATTAAACATGCGTGCGCAGGAAAGGTAATGAAACATTATATTAATATACAGTTTATAGGAGCGGTGCACAATTAAGCACAGTTATTAATTTCAGCCATTATCAAATGCAAATTTCGTACTTGGAAATTTAATGTAAGTGAGGAACAGCCAAAAGGAGGTCTTTCGAGACAGCTATCCGCGTTTATTTCCGCGTTTCTTTTATTAAGAATTTTGTGTCTTTTATTCTTTATCCTATATTACAAAAAAATATAATTCTTACGTCTATACATATTCCGAAGATACATGTTCCGTACAAGTTGGTCTAAATTCCGTATAAATAATTAGTATGTCTTCTTATTGCAATTTTTAATAATACATGTTAATATAAATTAAGAGTTAAGTAGATAGAAATGAGATGTACCGTGTCAGATTCATTGCAATAATATACATATGTATATGAATATATATTACTGTATAAAATCGATTAATATACAATAGCTTCCTTATTCGTATAAATATATAAATCTAGATTTATTGAGTTTTATCATTAAAGATACCGTTTGCAAAAACGAGTATGGTCATTAAAACTTACACTCGTAATATTATATAC
>VBVQ01002182.1:0-26938 GCA_011636635.1 Tetramorium simillimum | reverse complement strand
CTTTCGCACGATGCTCCGTTTTTAATAAAGCCGTATCGAGATGTGTCATTTAGTCGTAAGCGTTCTCCCCGTAACAGGCATCTCTCCCGAATCACGTTAGGGGGTGGGGGGGGGGCGAATGGCGCGACGTACGCCTGAGATAAAATTGCCGGGATAACCCGTTCATTCTCAGAGGAAGAAGAGGGCTGATGCTGTCACGCCGAGCGATCGTCCACAACATCGAAAACATGTATTTTTCCTCTTGCTCGACAACCGGCGCAGAGCTTTCCGATGTAATTAAATAATTAAATCGAAGATCGACAGTTTGCCTCGACAGTTTATCCGGAGCGTAATGTATATATCGCGGAGTCCCTTTCGACTCGATTAGCGCCGGGAGAGTACGGAAAATGCCTTAATGAAAAATTACTGCGGTTCTCGAGAGCGAACGTTGCATTTTCAGCAGTTTACCGGTGTACCGGTACATTCCGCGTATATTTGTACGTGCTCATTAATTATAATTATCGCGTCGATGCACTTAAGCGATCGTAAATAACGTGCATGCGCCCCCGGGAGGGATGGAACGGATTAAGATCCATCAGCGCGGCGGCGCAACGTATTCGGATGTTGACGGCCCAGATTTATTCGGGACCATAACGTGTGCCGATTGCTGGAGCACGGACGCGAAGCGCATCCCGCAGCCCGCTCGCGCACGTCGCGGCAGCTGCGATTGTCAGGTGTGAGGCGTATGTCGCGGAGATGAGATAAAAAGAGAGAAGCGTCCAAAGTCACGCGCACCTGCTGGTTTATTCCCGTAATTTATATCACTCCTATCGTTCAGACACCCCCATTAACGATCGACCTATCATAGATTGAATAACCGAACGTTACCGAATTCACGTCGTTCTGTTGTTTAATAGAATTATGACGAGGAAATTAGAAAGAAAACAGGAGTGCATTTCAGAGAGGGGACAGACACATCTGTGACACATCCAAAAAAAAAAGTGTTTTACGTTTAAAGTAATTTTTTTCTATAACAGCAAACATATTCCTCCTTCAATAAAGTGAAAAATACTTTTTTCTCTCTTAAATATTTTTGTTTGTATTATTTTTCTCTTGATTTCAGAGGAATCCTTTTGAGATCAATATGAGAGTAAAATCCTCTAACAACAATAAGATTTAGAGGATTCTATGTATATCAAAATTATTTTTTTTTTTTTTGCATCATAACGCGATTTTTCACGAGATAATTTTCACGAAGAAACTTGTTGGGATGAGAATCGGGATCGAACTAAAAATTTACCGATTATGAAGTCAAATCCCTCTACGGAGCGCGCTATATTCTCAACGATTCATTTATTTCTCCCTCGTTAATTTGCAAAGAGAGAATACAGACAGTTTACAGACAGAATATCGGTACAAAGAACGCAGGGAATATGTCTCTTCTCATTGAACGTATCTCTATAAGAGGAAAGAAAATCATTAGTCTCCCCCGACTCGTTGGTGAGAGACTTGACTTATGTCTCCTCCCGCGGTGATGCACTTCTGTCACGACTTCTTCCTCGACGCGAGATGCTGAAGATGTCTCGATCAGACCTCGTTGAGTTTTTAGCGCGAGAAAGTCTTCCGCGTCTTGGCTATACATTAAACGCGAGGACGAATCGACAGGGACGTCTATTTCAGAGATTCGCGGCGCGAGATAAGTCGTCCCTTTCTCCTTCCCTCGAGAGAACGGTCCCGTCGACATCGTCGAGGACAATGGTGTCGCCAGGTGTCGGAAACGTCTCTCTCGTTCGCCGCGGGGTTGATATCACGATAGAATCACCCCCCGATTGCAATTTGAGACGAAACGGGATGTTCCACCTCGTTTCCTTTTTCCGCTGATAAGAACAGTTATCGTCGCTTCTCTCCTCTTTTTTTCGCCCTCTGTCTTCTCCGCCGCGCGACTTTGAATTATTTGATGATCATGGGGATATTAATTGAAGAGCGAAATAATAATTTTTTTTTATCTGATTGATACAGCGAGATAATCAATCTTAAGCTTTTGTCTCGAGCGTAAATCGATTTCATCTTCATCCCTATTTTCTGTCCAATTGATTGCGTATAAGTCGTCTATACGTATAAGAAGTCTCTCTGCGAATTTTTTAATTAGTTTAAAATTAAGTTTTTTATTTCAATTCGGTAAAAATGTCGATATGCGTCAAAAGCTTTTAAATTGGTATATGGGACAAAATTGGAGAAAGATCGGAACGAATCGAATGCGAGAGTTGGTTTCGAAAAAAAATTGATTGCTGACAGTGTGAATTAATGCAAGTTGTCAAAGAGCATGCGACAAAGCCCATTGCGAGTGCAAGGATATCCTGTAGAATTTCTGTTTGTGAATTCCATTGTATTTAGAAATTGATTCAGCTCGAAATTTGCGCGTCGTAGCGCTAGTATTAGGCGAATTGTGCAAACAGAGACCGGTTTGATAATCTAGAAAGGAAGCTCCCAAACACTGCCTAATAAATTACACCGTGCTCTTAGATCTCATCTATTCCGACACTGAATCTAATTTAATTTAAAAATTCTCGTAGTTATAAATGGCAGTAGATCAGATTAATATCGACTAATATGTTTTCGACCCTGTCAACTGAAGATTGTGCTTTTCTTAGCTGATAAAATCGAATAATTTAATAAAGATATCGCTAATGCAGTTTTTTCGTGGCCGAAAACGATTCGTTCAATATTTGGATTTATTTAAGAATCATTAAGGTCAATCATTCTTTTTTAGATTATTAACCTAATTCTTCTTTGAGGTACTTTTAATTTAATCGGAGGTAAATTATTTTTGTTATCCTATATTATGTCTATAATATAGAAGTAAAACATGAGAGAGTGATACATATATAATATAATAAGAAATTATATATATATGTATATATATATATAGATATATGTATAATTCCTTCTTATATTATATTCTTTTATTACTTTATACAGATGTAATGTAGAAATGTATCATGAATTGAATCGCATTTGTGAAAAAATTTTTTTGCACGTGTGGATCAATAAAGCATCTTTTACATGCTTTATTGCGTTTCTAGCGGCGAGCTGTTTTCTAAATTGAATTCAAACGAAGCGGGTGGCAAAAGGATTTAGTTTTTTCTCACAACTTTTTCCAGCTGATTGGAAAATGTTTCCTTTCAGAAACGTAGAGGATTACGCGAGGGAGCACGAGGAAGCGTCGAGGAACATCCAGCAGTACCTGTCGAATCCCATAAATGCTTATCTGCTGGTGAAACGGCTGACCACTGACTGGAAAAAGGTCGAGGAGCTGATAACCGAGGACGTCGGCAAGTCTTTCGTCGCGAACATCACGAATTCCAGGAGCGATCTAAAATTCCCGACCGACGAGGACCTGAATGGGGCCGCAGTCGCTTTGATGAGGCTGCAGGACACGTACAAGCTCGAAACCGCGCAAGTTGCGAAGGGTGTCCTGAATGGGGTGCAATACAGTACCGGATTGACCGGTACGTGTAACATCCTCCTTCGTCTAAACTGTATGACTCAATTTATGTTATAGGCAATCCTTACACAGATTCCTGACGCGTCAAACGATCCTTTCAATCGAGAGTAAAAGTAAATCCTAATCTGCATCGAGGACATTATTTAAAATAGACATGGAGACGTTTCTCTGTCTGGTTCCTCTTTCTCTTTCTCTTGAATATTTAATATTTAATTAAAATTTCTGCAAACATTCACAAGACTATTGCGAACGGCTTGCGTTTTCCCTGATATAACAATATCAAATTTGACAAGGAGAGCAGGTTCGCTGCCACACAACGAGTCAGTAGTGTAAGAATAAATTGTACAACGTACCGCTCGTTTATCACATTATTTGTATGAAAAAAAGAGAGAGGCAGAGTTTTGTGTGGTGCAGAGAAAGACGAAGAGCGCGCTTTGCGGTTCGCAGAAGGAAAATTAATTAACGAACTAACTTTTCCACTATCAGTGTATGTGCCACGCCCGCGCTATTGCGTGCTTTCCGCTGAACGAGCCGAATAGAAAGAAATTCCATAGAACGCGATCCAGATTGCTCCGCGAAAAAAAGAAGCGTTCAATGGAATACTCGGATATACGCGTTCTCGTGCGCGTCGATAAATATCGCCTTCTCCATTTTATTTTTCACTTCACCGTCACGTGCGATAATTTCTACATTTCAGCCAGCGACTGCTTCGAACTGGGCCGACAATCTTATCACAATCGCGACTACTATCACACGGTGCTGTGGATGCAGGAGGCTATGGACCGTTTGCAGGAAGAGCAGAACGCCACCACCACCTCCAAGCCCGACATTCTGGAATACTTGGCGTTTTCAACGTACATGCAAGGTTCCGACAGTAAATTATTATTATTATTATGCATGTCGTACCCGCGAAGGGCGCGAGAAAATTTCAAAGGAAAGAAAGTCTGGCAGCACGTTTCAAATATGTTATTCCGTTTTTATCGCCGGCCAGGTAACGTCGCCCGCGCTTTAAGCATGACGAACGAACTGCTCGAGCTGGTCCCGACACACGAGAGAGCGTTGGGAAACCGTGCGTATTACCAAAAGGAGATTCAAAGCAAGGCGAGTCAATCGAAAAAGAAGCGGGGCGAGGACGGAAAGGACGACACAGCGATACCTGAACAGGTACCAGCCGCGATCGTAATCAGCTTCGTTAAGAGGCTGTTGGAGATGCAATTTAAATAAAAAATTACGGAAATGTACATTTTTAATAATTATTGGATTTGTTATAAGAAATTAATTTGTCATTTATCTATAACGTATCTCGTGATTAGCGTGAAAGATAGCGTCAAACAATGGAAAACTTTTCGTCGGCTATTATTTTCGACCGAGCGAAATTTCGGAGAGCAACGCGAGTTTTCCGCGGAGCGTCCATAAAGTTCGTTATCGCGCTTGCAGAACTTCACTGTCGCCGAGGAAAGGGTGAAAACGTGGGAGGAAATGACGGAGAGGGAGAGGTACGAGATGCTTTGTCGCGGCGAAGTATCTATTCCGCCGGAGGTGGAGAAGAATCTCAAGTGCCGTTACGTCGACCGTGGAATTCCCTTCCTCAAGATCGCGCCGTTCAAGGAAGAAGAGGCGTATCTGGATCCGAGAATAGTTGTTTATCACAACGCGATCTACGACGAGGAGATCGAGACGATCAAGCGGATGGCACAGCCTAGGGTAAATAGTCGCGTTTACCGGAAATTATCGCCCGTTGAAACGGGCCGAACGCACGGCGGCGGACGGCCGTCGTGTACATAGCGCGTTTCCGCGAAATTGCGGAAATTCCTCGAGATAATGGCAATTACGTGTTGCAGTTTAAGCGTGCTACGGTGCAGAATTACAAGACTGGTGCCTTAGAGATAGCGAATTACAGGATCAGCAAGAGCGCGTGGCTCCAAGAACATGAGCATAAGCACGTAGCGGCGGTGAGCAAACGCGTGGAGCACATGACGAGTATGTCCGTGGAGACGGCCGAGGAGCTTCAGGTCGTTAATTACGGCATCGGCGGTCACTACGAGCCACATTTCGACTTTGCCAGGGTAAATTGACCATAAGGAGCAATCAGGGAGTGCTCTTCCGCGCGCAGCTATTTGCAGCGACATTAATTAATTTCATTTTACAGAAAGAGGAAACGAATGCGTTCAAGAGCCTCGGGACTGGCAATAGAATCGCAACGGTTCTCTACTACGTAAGTTTTAATTTTCTACAATTTGTTGCGTAAATGATGATGTAACATTGTTTCTCATTGTATTTCATTTGTATCATTAGATGAGTGATGTCGAACAAGGAGGCGGTACCGTATTTACCGCCATCAATATATCTCTCTGGCCGAAGAAGGGTAGTGCAGCATTTTGGCATAATTTGAAACCTAATGGCGAGGGAGATTTTAAAACTAGACACGCGGCTTGCCCGGTACTTACAGGATCGAAGTGGGGTATGTTGTTGAAGCGTTTCTTGCCCTGAAAGTTTAATATTTCATTTTACAAATATTATATTACAATTTATTTTTATTTTTAGTGGCAAACAAATGGCTGCACGAAAGAGGTCAAGAGTTTCATAGACCATGCACGTTGGAGAATCAGGCGACGGACGAGGTGGACGTTAGGCACTGAAGAGAGCGTTCCTCGAGTGTGACAGAAAAAATAGAAGCGGCGCGATAAACAAGATAGAAGAAGTACTAAAAAATACTTCGAGATTCCTACTCCGAATAAAGAGACATTTTACTCTGAGAACGACGATTCCGTAAGGAAGCGCGCGTGGTACGAATTGTCGTTTAAGAACGAGTAAGAACGTTTCAACCCGCGTGCAAAAAGCGGCAGTGCAATTTAGAGTAGATAGGTAAACTGCGAGAACGCTGCTTGCGTTTACGAGAAAGAACATCACCGGCACACAATTCGCGTAACTTAACATTCGTGCCGCAAACCTGTATGATGATCTTTCTTGCTGGTTTACTGTGGGACACGATCTCACATTACGACAGCGATTAATGTTTCCTTAATCTTCGAGATATCCGGCTGCAGGCGAAAACCGGTAAGAAGCAACAGAGACTCTCCGAGCGAGATTAATCGACCCCATTGTTTCCCGTGCGCTTTTTCCTTTGAAACGGAAATCCCGTAAAGCAGAGATTGCCGCCGCGCGAATTGCGGCAATTGCGATGCAATAAAGTTACTCTTCACAGCACTGGTCTGTATATGTGTTCTGTTTGTAGTCCGATCCAGCATTGCCTGCAGTTTGTCATCTTGCAGTTTACGTCTATGGCGAATACGTAGAATAATTATTTGGAGTTGAATGCCGAAATGAACGGCGAGTGTAAAGTGGATAAATGAAAGAATGAATCTCAAAAACTTTTTCGCTTGAAACAAACGAAAGAGGAGAGTAGAAGAAAAAAAGAAGAAACCGTATAGTTGCATCGATTCGCATTACATGCGAAGTTTTTGTCGTTTAAACGGACTATCCGCAACGAGAACGGGATTCGCTCCGCCGTTCGCTAATAACGCGTAACGTTAATTGTTTCTACGAAAGAATAGCCGATACGCTAATAAGATATTACACTATGCATCATAGCCAAAGCAATAATAAATTGCGCACATTTTGGCCAGTCTCCCCTTATCGTAGTATATAGTGCGACGTAGAGAAGCAAAGAGCGCGATGTAATCATTAGCCCGTAGATTAATTGTAATTCGAGCGTGATCGTTAACGCGACCCACGAAGCCGTATCTCAACCCCGACATTATCGTGTTATAACGAGGTACTTCCGCTGAGATGCACCAAGACCGAGAATCTCCTGTCGTGACGGATCGTTTTTCGTCGGTTGTAAATAGCGGATGCCACGTTGATCCTGTATCATCCTATCCTTCCGATCAGGCTGTATACGAATCATTTGTATAAAGATGGACGACGCTGTCCAACGACAACGCTGCGCTTCTTGACGACGATGTAGTGTGTGTATATTATATGTATATATATATATATATACACACATACATATACACACGAGGATAATCTTGCACATCGCATTCAAGATTGTACCCCGATTGTAGCGGTGCTCAAATTATAGTTAATTTTATTTTAAATAATTAAGAGAGATTACTATACGAAATATATTGTAACAAAGATAGGAAAACATGTTTATATGTTTCACATACTGCACCAAAATGAATGAAAGAACGAGTCTAATTGAGAAATAATGTTCGAAAATCATGTAATTACTGGATTTAAGTTTTCTTCTTAAGACTAGTACAGTACATATCATTTCTTACTACTTATTTTTTAATTTAATATTTGTGCTGCAATACAACGTTTATCTGTTTTATTCATGTTGAAAATTTGGGAACCGCTGCTCTATGGGATTATAGATGACCGAAGTTCGTGGTTTCGAATATCCCAAATCGACTGTTAATATTTAGCACCAGCCAGCACCAACGTGAATATACGAAATATGCTCCCAATCGAGATTCCAGCAACGAATGTGCGCAAATACTATCTATATCAATCGATTAGCACAATTATCACATATAGTATATTATTTAAAAACTATACCTTAATAAAAAAGGTATCGTTTTAGTTCACTAAAAATTCCATATAATGATAGCTCTATTAATTTATGTTTTGATCATATTTACTGTACTCATCTACTAGAATCATATGGCGCCTCAGAATTTATGTTAAAACAGCTTATATAGGTATCTTTTTTAATTTTTTAATTTTTAATTTTTTAAAACGATACTCTCTTTTAGCAGCGATCGATTTATTCAAATATATTTATATCGCTCTAATATTGACTGTATATCTCAGCTTAATTATTTTAACAATGCTACAATTATTTATATGGAGTAAAATTACGATGTTACACCGTAATTTTTGCATATATTGTTTTTGAATTATAATTCCTTTTTTGCGCTTTGTCTAATTACAAAACCAATTCCTTCATATTAGATACATTACTAAAATTATCATTAAAGCACGGTAAAAAACTCAGTTTTAAGGACCAGCGCATTTTTACAAGATAGAAACGTGTATATTAAATATTAAACAAGGAATAATTTAATTTGGAATTGAACTTTGATTAGGAAGTAAAGTCTCGATCTAAAAATAGTATTTGAACAAAAATATGTTTTAATAATCACTATACAGTTATTTGCTACTCTTTTAGAAAAAGTCTGCAAAAAAATTTTCTACCAATAATCTTGTATATATATCACTTCGCGGAATATTGTGTGTCACCTACGTCATTTAATATGGAATGATTATAAAGAATGAGCGGAGAATGAATTAAGATCAATGGGAATAGAACGAGACAGTTCCGATTACCTCGGCTAGTGCGAGCGACTGATATCTATCTAATTGTGATCACCAACGTTTTGTTAAAAAAAAAAAAACGAAGAAAGTAAATAAAATGAAATGCATCATAGAAACGCTGCTGAAATCCCAATAAAGCGTGTCGTTACTCATCGTAATTCATCGTTCTCAAATTGTGTATCAACTGACGAGTATATACGTATATTAAAAATGGGGAAACTCGATTGTTAGTTATAATAAACATTCGCAAATTTCACTTCCGAAAAATTCTATTGTAAAAGAGCATGTCCCTCATCTTTTTATTTTATTCTTCTACATCCGTAAGCATTACCGTTATTTCTATATGTATAATATTTGAGAAACAGTAACATGAGCTGATTACTAGAGGATAATCGATGCTTCCCCCAATCGGCAACCATTGTTTTTTAAATATTATTTAAATATTTAAAAATATATATTTTTCAAATATTTAAAAAATAATGGTTGCTGATTGGGTTTTGCTAAGTGACAAAAACAATATGCATGTCTCAAAAACTCCTTTTTGACTTTTTTAAGACATCTTCAAGATATTAAAGGGATGTCTTTTTATCTGGATTAGAAGCAATTGTTTTTTGTAAAGAGGGTTTGAGTCTCCGCTATAAAAAGATTCAAGTCTAATCTACACCTATTTCATTCTAGGTGTGTAAAGTGCAATAAGTAAGTGCATATAAAAAGAACAGATGTTGAATCAGCTGATCTCGACTCTCGAGGCGTGGACGACTGGGGTTCCTTTCAAGTTGCCGGATCGTATAATTGGAACTGATACAATCGTGATCGTGAGATCGAATTACCACATAAATGTAAGACTGAGTGTATCTCTTATACACAACATATCGTTGCGCAATGTTGCATGTAGAAATAATTAGATACAAGATATTGCAAGGTTAGGTTAGGTCGGATCGTCCGACGCCGGTCTCTCAGATTAGTGTACTTGCGTATTATTTTCCGTAGAAATAAAAGACCATTTCAAAGCCACATGACGTCCGCCACGATGATTGAGCACGTTAGTCGCCTCGTTCTCCAAATGCGCAGGCGAGGTAAAAGGATCAGTGGCCACCAGCGGCACGCGGTTAGGTACAGTTCCACTCGAATTGACGGCAAGACTTTAGAACGCTTAAACGACAGGAGTGTACTGCGCGTAAGCGGCAGCGAGGCCTCCACCTTCCTTCAAGGATTGATAACGAACGATATGAAGCACCTCGACGAAGGGACGCCTAACATCTATACGCTATTTCTAAATATCCGTGGCAGAGTGATGTGCGACGCTATTGTGTACAAGAGTGAGGAGAGCGACTTGTACTACGTGGAATGCGACTCGCAGATAATCGATTCCTTGCAGAGACACTTAAAGATGTATCGCGTGAGGCGAAAGATAGGCATAGAGCATATAGGGGACAAAATCAATGTCTGGTCGATGTTCAGCTCCACAAAACGTTTAGATAACGGAGTCGCAGCGAGCGAAACGGGAAAGCATAAACTAGAGGGAATGATATTTCCATGCGGCACGCTAAATAGTAAAACCAGCAAGTTTGTCGATAATATCATGATATACGAAGATCCGAGGTTGCCCGATTTAGGCCTGAGAGTTCTTGCCGAGTCGCAAATTGGCAGACACGAGATAATCAAACATCTGGACGCTGACATACCCTTATCGGATAGTCTCGGGGATTACAAGGCGTTTCGATATAAACTAGGAGTGGGGGAGGGCATATACGATCTACCGCCAGGGAAAGCATTGCCCCTGGAGATCAATTGCGATTATTTACACGGCGTTAGTTTTCACAAGGGCTGCTACATTGGCCAAGAATTAACCGCGCGCACGTATCACACGGGTGTGGTCAGGAAGCGTTTGATGCCTCTGTTGTTTGATAATGTTGTGGACAAGCCGCTTGCGTATGATGAGAAAATTCTCAATGAGTCTGGCAACGCGGTAGGCAAGTTTCGAGGATGCGTCGCCAAGTACGGATTAGGTTTGATGCGTATCAACGAGTCCCTTACTGCCCAACAACTTATTGTATCCGGTATAAACGTAAGGGTAGTCAAACCTGCATGGTGGCCTCAAGAATCACAGAAAGAAATGATTTCCGTCAAAGACACAAAATAACATCGTGACGTTTTCAAGCAAATATGATATTGTTTTGTAGAGAATATATACACAATGCGTGCGTGATATGTAAAGTTGTAATATATTTGCACATGTAAAATAAATTTATTGCGTGTCCAAAATCGATAATTTAATAGATTCAATGGATTCTGCTCCTTGTTGCTTTATAGGAAGGAGGATCTCGCTAGTACGTCGGCAGGTGAATCTGGTGTCAACGAGCGAACGCAACAGGATGATTTTACGAGTCAACAAACCGCGACGAACGTGGGTGGCACTTTCACGTGTTCTTTTTGTCCTTTGAAGGAGCACTACGATTATAAAGGCGCGAAACCGCCCTTCGCTCGGCAATTGATTTATTCAGAAGAGTGTTACGTTATGAAAGATCCGTTCAGTTTGCCAAACAAAGGCGAAATCTTAGTCTTAGGCGCTGATTGTAGCGTATGCGGACATGCTGTATGCTTGGGATGCAGCATATTTTATAAGAGGCGCTTCTGCCCGAAGTGCGCGTCCAATAATATGCAGTATTTACCGTCCCAACTGCACAGTAAAATTACGACATTAACCAACCAAACAGATTCCTAAAAACAATGTGTTTCTTTGCGAATATTTATTAAATAGCTACATGGCAATTACATATAAAAAAAAATATATATTCATATAAAAACATATCAGAGGTATTTTCATTTATGTGTAATCAATTTCTACAAGAAATGTGTGTAGCAGTTTTTATATCATTTTTTTTTCAATATTAAATGAATGCGTAAAAGATCTTTGAATATAAAAAAAAAAACTTGCGATATCCTACAATCTATTAAATAATATTACGTCAACTTAAACTGGTTGACTGAAAACTTTTGCTGATTTAGCTGTGAGCTTTTTCGCCATCTCCTTCCTTTTCTTATCAAGTTTGCTCTTCTTCTTCTTCTTGCTTTTCAAATGAACTTTTTGACCCTGAAACACAGCAGACTTCTTTTCTTCGTTTTCTCCCTGTTGCTTCTTAATATTTTCTTTAGAGTGTACCTATGAAAAGAAAATACGAATATATATATAACATTAATTCTATCTTTATTTTAAAAAAGGTTTTTCGAAAAAGATACTTACAAAAACTGCTTTAGGATTCGCACGTTTCTGAGCGATTTTATCATTTATAATTTGTTCCGGCTTTCTTTTAAAGTCTTCCCTCTCGTTTTCTTCTGTGGCAATCCAATCCTTCTTGGCCTTCAGTTTGGCCTCTCTGTACATATTCATCGCTTCCTTTTCACATTTTAGTTTAGACACTATTACTTGTCGCCCCTTAATTTTTATGGTACTGCGTGAGTTGAGAACGGAGGCTACAGCTTCTTTAGTATAAAACTGAATATAACCGTTTTTACATGCTTTTGTTTCATTATTGCGCATTAATTCTATACAGACAATATCTCCATATTTAACAAAGGCTTTCCAGATATCATTCAATTTTACATCTGAAAACATCAATCAATTATTAATTTTCGTGCTAAATAATTAATCAACGATTTATTATACATACCCTTTATCAAATTTGTTATAAATACACATTTTTCCGGGTTATAAGGTCCATTAAACTTAGCAAGAGTCTGTACACATAAATAATGTCCATCAACCATTTTTCCATGCAGAGCTTTTACTGCATCTTGTGCAGATTTTTCTGTCGCATACAGAAATCTTCCTACGAGTGAAAGTAGTTTATGTAGAGTCCCATAAGATACATTCGGCGTCCTATCATCTGTGCTTGTTGCTTTGATAGTTTTAACAACAGTAAGGGGTGTTAGAGACATCTTTTTTAAACCACCATATTGTCTAAATAGTTCAATCATCTTATCTCTCGTTGTATCTTTTGAGATATTTTGAACGACAACAATTTTTCTCTCCAATTCTTCTTCATATCTTTGTTTCATTTCAGAGTTCATAAATTTGAATTCTTGTATACTTTTTTGATTAGCAGCCTCCTCTCTTTTCTTTTTTCCTTTTATTTGTTCTACTGTATTATTCTCTTCATCATATTCATATTCACTACTAAAAACATGATCATTACTATCATAGTCTTCATCATCCTCATTAAAATCCTTATCATCATCATCATCATCATAATCTTTCACTTGTTTTACTGTATTGTTCTCTTCGTCTTCATCTTCACTACTAATATCATCATCTTCATCATCCTCATCTTCTTCATTAAAATCCTTATCATCATCATCGTCTGCAATGCTCTTCCCTAAAAGTGCTTTCAAACCCATCTCTTCATCCGTGCTATCATCATCGTCGTCATCGTCATCGTCATCATTGTCGTCTTCATCACCATCAACCTCGCTGTCATCGTCCTCATCGTCATCGTCTTCATCCTTATCATCAACTTTATCAATTTCCATTGAAGTATCTGTTTTACGAGCATTTTTATTATTCCGTACTTGATTTTCAGAATCATCATTACTTTTATCTATGTACATATATTCATGTTCATCTTCCTCATTACTGTATTCATATTCATTACTGTCATATTCATCACTATCAAGAAAACCCATAAAATCATCGCTACTGCTACTTTCATAGACATCTAAATCCATATCAGTTTGAACCAACTTTCCATTTTCGTCAGACTTATCTTTCTTGGCATCAGATCTCAGACCTCTAAACATTTTTACCCCTTTATGTTTTAACCTTCCTTCTTCATCATTATCATCTTTATCTTCGTCATCCTCATTATCCTCTTCTTCCATATTTTCATAATCTTCATCATCTTCATCCGATTCATCTTTTAAGCTCTTTCCTAAGATATCTTGGATATCGATGTCTGAATCCTCTTCTTCTTCCTCTTCAATGCTTTCATCAATTTTATTTAAACTACTGTCCTCTTGTGAAGTTTCTTCACTGATGTGAGAATCAGAATCAGAATCAATGTGCTCTAACATTTCTTCAGGGTTGCAAATGTATTTTCCTTTCAAAGATTCGTTTTTGGCTTTGCTTGATAAACTTTGTTTCCCATTGGAAGAACTTTGCTTTATACTATCCTTGAATGCTTTCTTAGGCAAGTCTTGATTCTTATTTTCTGCATCTACATAGCTTTTCTCAGCATTTTTCTCAGATGATACAGATTTCACTTCCTTCTTCTGTATCTTTGAGTTATTGATCAGAGATACCTTACCCGTTGGTGTCTTCTTAAATTTGGGTTCTTTGTTCTTTTTCACATAACCACTTATTGTCCCATGCAACTGCTGTTGTGCTATTTGATCTGCATCCTGCTTCCGCGACTTTTTCTTACCCATTTTCTCTTCCTGTACATACATATAACATTATATATATTTATAACCCAAGATATATTTATAGGGAAGTTTATACGAATCACAATAGATAAAGGATGGAAGGACAAAAATTATAAATCTTAAATATATATATATATTTGCATGAAAAAATATTAAATATATTAAGGATACTAAATATTAAAAATTCTTTTGATAATTGATAACGTATCGCAATTATTAATCTTATCATATTTTTCAAGCTGAAATATTTTCCAGAAGCATCGATAATAGACGGCAAGTACGATTGTACACAAGAAAAAATACAAACAAATAACCGAAAAGTCATGCGAGTCAAATTGGCTCGGTAACAGATATTTAACGGTTATTTATCTCGTATAACGTAAACACGATAAAGAAGCAAAGGAACATCGAAAACAAATATCTAATTGAATATATAAAAGATTGCGGCGTAACTATAACGATTAGCAAATGTATTCGCTAATCGTTATAGTTTATCTTTCATTACCAGTCAGAAAACTTTGATTTTCAACCGCAGAAATATCTCCGTCGACTCGAAACGCTGACGATGTTGTCGAGAAATGGGAATGGAAATGAACAGAAAGGCGCCAACAGCAGGACGCTCAAGAATCATAAAGTGCGTTCGGAAAACTATCACTGACTATCGCATAATGGCTCCTACGCAGCGCGTTCTTAGGATGCATTTTCACTTGACTCTACGACGCTGATATCAGCGTCAAAAGAAAAAAGGGGGAACATATCAGAAAAAAACGTAATCGTCAAGGAGATTGTATTCCAAGAATTTTCCAAGTTTTTCAAGAAAGAATTTTCTTTGAATCCAATCACGTTCGCGTGCCACTTAGCGGCCCACGAAGCGGCCATACTTTTAAGGAACCAATCGTAATAAAGACTCATTGGACATTCACCGAGTTGTTCTTTTTCCGTTGGACGTAACTATTGGATGTACGGGATGTACCCACTGTATTGACTTTGTCAATTTATGACAGCGAATTTTTCGTGTGTTTCGTATGTGATATTACAAAACACTCCTGTGATACAACGAAAATGCTGAACGAATGCGATGGAGAATTGGTAGAAGCTCATTACTTCTATAAAAGCAAATATTTAATTTAATATTATTATTAATCTATCATCTTTTATTATTCAGTTGCTATCAAAATTAATTTATGTATAGAGTTCCTGTTCGACAAGAACTAATCGAACAGTTATGTAAATGTAGTTTGATATCTCGATTACAGCAATAAAATGATCATTGAGATGTTAAACGACTTTTCGCCATTACGAGAAGTTTGGGAGGGTCCAAAGGAAACTTGATCGCACCGTCATCCTGATATCTCCCGTCAAAACCGTAATTTATTCTCTACCTTGAGCGGCGAAGTCATGGCTGTGTCGATAAACGAAATCTGCGAGAACACCAAGCTCGCGCGTGAAATGGCGTTGATGGGCAACTACGACACGTCTGGCGTCTACTACCAGGGAGTCGTGCAGCAGATACACAGATTACTCGCGACCATCGCGGACGCGACTCGCAAGGCCAAATGGCAGGTTGTACAGCACCAGATTGTCGAAGAGTTTGAGAAAGTGAAGGCCACGTCCAACACGCTGCAGCTCTTCAAAGTGGACACACACGGCGAGAGACTACTTGGTACTTGGAGTAGGATAGATTTTGGGATAAAGTCAAGCTGTGATCTAACAAGCCTGTCTGTGAATTTCAGGAACATCCTGCCTGTCATTCGAGGAACCGACTCGAGATCCCGCTCTTTGGTCTTACAACAATTCGGATTCCTCTTGGAATCAGACACCCAGGGATCCCGATGTGTGGCCACCCTTGACTCCGGCAGAACAAAAGTATTGATATAAATTCGATATTTTGTCATCTATGTAACTTTCTTCCTACTTTCTAATTACTTTTAGTTTTTTTTCTATTTCCTTTTTATAATGCTGTTACATACTAATTGTGTCATTTATGAACAAATAATTAAAATTGAATCTTTTTTTAGAAATTCAAGACAGCAAAAGATTCAACAGAAACAGCAGAACCGAACAAATACTAGAAAATCTATTGCCACAGCTAAAAAGCCAGAAGGCAAGACTTCTGCTAATAAAAAGGATGATAAAAAAACTGCCAAAAAAGATGATTCAAGCAAGGTTACTTTGTTTACTAATTATATTTCAATATATTTTGCAATATATTGTAAATATTGATATAATTTGCATAGCGTTACGTATAATGTAATAATAATTTGCAGGATAAGCCGGAAACGGAAAAAGACGATGTTGAACTAGAAGAACGTAAATTTGAACCGTCTGCTAATGATAAGGATCTTGTAGAAATATTAGGTAATGATATTACATTTTTGTTGCAAATATTATTTACAAACGCATAACGGTGAAACGGTAAAAACAATTGTTTATGTTATGTTGTAGAAAGAGACATTGTTCAAAAGAATCCAAATATTCATTGGGATGATATAGCTGATTTACACGAGGCAAAGCGATTGCTGGAAGAAGCAGTCGTCCTTCCGATGTGGATGCCCGATTTCTTCAAGGTATAAATCTCCCTACTTCTTATATAGTAATGTAATTGTATGATGCAGTAAAATTCCATTAACATACATGTGTATATATATTTTTTATTTTTAGGGGATCAGGCGACCTTGGAAAGGAGTATTAATGGTTGGACCACCAGGAACTGGCAAGACTATGCTCGCGAAGGCTGTTGCAACCGAGTGTGGCACAACATTTTTCAACGTCTCGTCTTCTACATTAACGTCAAAATACAGGGGCGAATCAGAGAAACTCGTTCGACTGCTATTTGAGATGGTAAAACAATTAAAACATGACTGACTTTTTTACATATCTAAAGAATTTCTATTGAAAGAAATATAATGTTTACTCACGGTATCAATTATATTTGGACGCAGGCCAGATTTTATGCACCTAGTACAATCTTCATCGACGAAATTGATTCTCTGTGCTCTAGACGAGGATCTGAATCCGAACATGAAGCTTCACGTCGCGTAAAGTCCGAGCTTCTTGTTCAAATGGATGGAATAAGTTCCAATAGGTAGAGTACTATATATATTTTTTTTGTTTGTGTCATGAATAATTATTACGTATCCCTGTTTTATGTAGCGAAGATCCAAGTAAAGTAGTAATGGTACTAGCGGCAACAAATTTCCCATGGGATATTGATGAGGCTCTCAGACGACGTTTAGAAAAACGTATCTACATTCCACTGCCGAATCGTAAGTTTTGTAGACTTTGGCTTCTTCAACGGAATGTATTCTTACTAACATACAGTTTATTTCTTTCGTTACAGATGAAGGCAGAGAAGCTTTGTTAAGGATAAATCTTCGTGAAGTTAAAGTGGATTCGTCTGTAAACTTGACAGATATCGCAAAAAAACTTGAAGGTTATTCTGGCGCGGATATTACGAATGTTTGTAGGTAAGTAGAGTCCACTGCAACAGTCAGTTTTCTACATCAGTTTTCTAAACAGTTATTTTATCTGTCATTCTTTATAGGGATGCTTCCATGATGTTAATGCGAAAGAAAATCGCCGGTCTAAGGCCCGACCAGATCAGGCAATTGCCGAAGGAAGAATTGGATTTGCCTGTGTCTGCTGCAGATTTTGACGAAGCCGTTGAGAGATGTAACAAAAGCGTTTCTCAGGAGGACTTGGAAAAATATGAAAAATGGATGAGCGAATTCGGTTCCTCTTGATATCATTCCCTCAAGAAATAATAACGTAATTTATTAACATATTCGCTGATCCTGATTAATTAATGTTACAATATTATTCCGTTTAACATACGAGAAAGGAACTCAATCCGTCACAACTCCTAAATGACTAGTTCTCTGGACTCGAGACTTGAGAAAAATCAAATTGGAAAATAAAAGACTGTATGGTAGAAATAATATGAGATAAAAGTTGGGTAATATTTCTAATCTCAACTGTAACACTAAAGACTTAACAAAGTAATTGTAAGTAACTGTTTTAGTAATATATTCCATTAAGTTTAAATGTAAATCTGTTTGTATTAATACAAGTACTGAAACAATGCCTTATCGATATTTTGCGGTTTGTCTATGTATTTTTAGCCCTTTTTCGGAGCGCAACCTTCTTTCCGTAAATTTCTCGTTTCCTCGTCTATATTTTTCGAATCTTTCGGTGCTTTGTAATTGGAAACGTGATCCACTCGTATTACTCTACCTAATATCTAAAAAAAAAAGAAATTTTTCAGTTTAGAGAAATACTTGAAGCAATTAAAGAATTTGAGGTAAAAATTATGTAGAATAAAAGCGAATAATATTATTGTATTGCAAAAAAGAGAATGCTCACTAAAATATACCTTTATGCCATTAAAATTGTCTACTGCCAATATGGTACTCCTCTGGTCTTCATAACATAAGAAACCATAGCCCTTTTGTTTTCCCGTATCTTTGTCCCTGATTAAATTTATATGAACTACTTCCCCGTATCTGCAATGATACATGATTACATTTAGTATACAAATTTAGCCGACACAATCACGAGTTTACAGATTTCAACTTACTGAGAGAAAATAGCAATAACATCACCCTCTGTTAATTCGTATGGCAGACCACCGACAAAAATCCAAGCACTATCTTTATACTGATCATGCCAAGACGATTTGTTTCTACCTTTCAGTTCTTGCTCGTTGAGCTTCTTTATATTTTTGACGTTACTGAAAGCAGATCAATCGCAATCACATCTGTTACTTAACAAAATAGAAAAATTTGTCAAGTTAAAAATTTGTGATACAATAACGATAATTGATTACTCAAATATATTTTATTTACATTCAAGTATATTCTTCTTGACCAATATTTAAATTGCAATTGGAAATACGTACGTTAAAGGATTCATTGCAACCGATGGCGGAAAATATCACAAAGCTACACATAAATATACAATTAATATCAGGAAAGAGTATCGTAAAACACTTAAAAATAATTAAAAGACGAAAGAGAAAGATCGTGAGAGAAGAATCACGTTTGTTGTGTTTATGATTCTTTTTCTTTTTAGGAACGCTGGAACGCGCTGACAGCTGACTTGCCGCCCCAGCCTTTTTCGTGGGACCGATCGTTGGCCTAGCCGCCGCGCTAAACGTGGATGTAGAACAATGTAGAACTACGTGGCCATGTTCACTGTCGATAAATCGCTTCCGTGCATGGTGTGTCGCTGTGCTAAATCCACTTTTTGACCATGTCAATAAATTATTTTTTGGTGTTTTTATGCCATATCTCTGCAATTTGTGGATGTTTCGCGAATTTTATTAATAATTTATTCGCAGGAAAAATCTATCGCGGTAATTTAAATGTCACTTATACATTATCGTTACTATTATTAGATTGACAATTTAAAGTATGTTGTATGTACAAGTAATTGATTCGAGCGATATGGAAAGCTGTAACACAAAAATTCGTGATAAATTGAAATATTGTATTTAATGTTATTGTATTTTTAATTTTGTGATGTAGTTTTTTATTAAGTTGTATATATTGTAAAGCAAATTGTAAAAAATAAAAATATAAGAAAAATGTTTTGTAAAGAAAAGAGGATTGCTGATTGGAATCAGCGAGGGTGGTGGAGGCCTCTACAGATTAGTCCGTTTGTCGAAAAATCTATTTTAACGGCCATCTTTTATAGTCGTAAAAATGTTTATAAATTTTTCAGGATCGACAGTCTTTAATAGCATCTCGTCGGTGTCCCGCCAATTTTCCGCGGGCTCTCCACGACACATTGGAGCGTCCAGGCGTGTATGTTCGTCTGAATATTTGCGCATCGATGACTGACTGCGTAATGCCGTTTATGGCTGCAGCCTTGTTTATTTTGGCGTAACATGATGCAATTTTTTAATGCAGATCACGAAAGAAAATTTTTGCGACACGCGAAACTCGTGAAAACGCAATGTATCTTGAACTGCATCAGTTTCCTGATTCTCGATGCTCTGCCAATTTTTGTGGTTGTTAGGTTCGATATTTCGGCAGTCAATGTGATCTCGTCCGATTAGTTTCTCTGATATTTTACTAACTTTTCTGATTTCGAGAGTTGTTGCAGTTAAAATTTTAAAATTCTCGATGTTCTGGGAATTATCGAGTGTCAACTGTTTAAATACTTTGTTCATGATTTGAGTTTAAATTTCAGTGACACAAATTCTTTTAAAGTAAGTTTTATAAAAATTTTCAAACTTTTTAAACTCGGAAAATAGAAAAGGTATCCAATATATGTATACTTAAAAAAAAAATAAGAATAAGAAATAAAACAAGAGGCGATATTAACTAAAAATCTAAAACCGTTCATTGTAAATTCTCTTTTGTCTACACTAATATATTATAATGCATGCCCATAATTAATGCAATTTTATGTATTTTAGTATTTATACATCCAGCATACATCTTAAATGAAAAACAGTAACATTATTTCAAATGCTTTTTGTATTTAACAAAATGCCTGTATTTGAAACGAAATATTCCATCATTTAATGCACGTAATCGCAATTTATTCATATAAAAAAGTTGAGGCAACGGATATAGTGCAAATTGCTTTTAAATCACAATGCATGACAAACAAAATAAAATTTAATATAAATTATTGCAGTAATTCGCGTACCGTATGAACAAAATATGTATTGAAAATGTGAAAATATCGGTTTCTAAATGTTAACCATATTGTATTGTTTTATATCTCACGCTATTTTCAAAATAATCTAGAGCATTTAGTTCTTTTTTTTTTCATATGAATTTGTGGAGTAAACCGACTAGTTACCACAATGCATATTAATTCTCATTTAGTTAGCCATGTTACAATTAAAAAATTTTGGCCTATATTTACGCTGCCTCGAGTTTCATACATACCACTAAATAAATTGCGTTTACGTATACTTCACGCGTTTATCAAACAGCATTCTTTCTGTATCTTCATAAAAGTGTCGATGCAGCATCCGAGGTTGCACAGGTTGTGAGGAAGACGAGGAGTCGGGTTTGCTTATACTGGTGATAGTAAATCACCGGCGTCTCGTTTCCGCAGCTTCTTTATTTTCGCTCATACTCGTCTCATCGCTGGTATTTATATGTATGTACAGAAAGCCGTTAACCAATATTGTTTGTAGAAGAATTGCGGGGAGGTGAAGGATGCGGAGTCATTTTCTTTTTTTTCTTTTTTGCGCATGCACTTCCTATTTGACGTTAGTTGATAAAAGGATTATTTCGTAGAAAAAGTTTCTTTTTCCCATCAGGATACTTGAATTCGTCTTATCTATAATTGAATGGAAAGATAATTAGAGGAAACAACAGGTCCCATATCCCAACGAAATCTACCTTTGTTCAGGCCTACTACCCTTGTCTTCTCTATTCTAAGTTTTCTGAATCAATAGTCTGAACGATTAATATAAAAAAGCTACCAAGAGACAAACTGATACGGACATCGCCGCGATATATATTATTTTTTCTTCTGGTCAGATTGTATAGCTACCGTAGATGTGAGAGGCGATAAATGAGGCGTTTCTTCAAAAGGATGACAAACTTGCCAATCGAGTGACGATGTCGATAAAGAGTAATAATGACATGTTCTTTCTCGAGTATCGGATATATACAGAATTTATTTCCGTATAGTAATTAGAAAATATAATTAAGCCGCGCTAAATTATGATGTTCGTTATGAAATAGTTGGTAGGTGTACGTTGTTTACGATAGCTCGCGCGAAGTTCGCTCTTCCTCCTGGCGAGGCTCCCACGAGACGAAAACACATATCGGCCAGCGGTAAAATGTTCCCGTGTTCTTTCCTGCGAAACTCCTTGCGGTGAAAAAAGTGCCGGAGCCATTTCGACAAGCGAAACGTCCGCGCGCCGAGGTAGCGCGGTAGCCGCGCGATCTCGCATGCACGAAGAGCCAATCTTCGCGATTGGATCGTTGTCTTCTCATTTCCGATCGTAGCTCGCGTCAAGGTCCTCACTAGGAGCTCCGCTATAAACGATGCTGTCAAATTCGTCTCCTGCGAGTCAGGCGAAGAAGGGTGAGTTACGTCGGCTGATGTACGCTGTTGTTCGCCCGGCGGCATATTCGCACGGAAACTATCGGTGTATGCACGGAAACTATTACAATAGTTATTTCTTCTTCTGGGCTTTCTCAGCGGCCTTGGTGACTTTGCCTGTTTGATCCTTAAAGGTGACAGCCTTGATGACACCGACGGCTACTGTCTGACGCATGTCACGGACAGCGAAACGTCCCAAGGGTGGGAACTCCTGGAAAGCCTCCACGCACATCGGCTTGCTGGGTACCAATGTGACGATGGCGGCGTCACCAGACTTGATGGCCTTTGGATTTTCTTCGGTGGTCTTGCCGGTACGGCGATCGCACTTCTCCTTGATTTCTGCAAATTTGCAGGCAATGTGGGCAGTATGGCAATCCAATACAGGCGTGTATCCGTTGCTGATTTGACCAGGATGATTGAGCACGATGACCTGTACAAAACGGACAATTACGTTAATCAAATGTTTATAATTTATAGATTTTTAAATGTCTTGTAACATTTAATTTTAATATTTAAATATTAAGACACTCAGACACACTCGACCATCATTAGAGAACTTCCGGTGGAAACCGCGAATGAGAAACATTAATTTATCATCACAGTGTCGAAAAGATTAACAAAACGAGTGCAATTAAGTGTAACGAGCGTACCTGTGCGGTAAAATCAGCGGCACCCTTGGGCGGATTGTTCTTGGAATCTCCGGCGACGTATCCACGACGCAATTCCTTAACAGAAACGTTCTTGACGTTGAAACCAACGTTGTCGCCGGGCACGGCCTCTTGGAGAGCTTCGTGGTGCATTTCGACGGACTTAACTTCAGTGGTCAATCCAGCGGGCGCGAAAGTAACGACCATACCGGGTTTCAATACACCAGTCTCTACACGGCCAACAGGTACCGTTCCAATACCGCCGATCTTGTACACATCCTGCAATCACAAGAAAAAATGCACATTATTATTCCGTTTCAATAAAGTTAATAATGTATTTTATAATATCTCGCGGAATCAGACAAATTTTGGCCATCAACGGATTGAAAATCCTCCGGTGGAAACCACGAATGAAATTATAAAATGTTATCATCATCTAAAGTTATTCGTGTGAAGAAGAATTGGGAATAGCGAGATTAAAACATCAATGTTACCTGAAGGGGAAGACGAAGAGCCTTGTCAGTCGGCCTGGTGGGTGGCAGGATGGCATCCAGAGCTTCGATGAGGCATTTACCTTCGCCCTTGCCCTCCTTACGCTCCACAGTCCATCCCTTGAACCAGGGCATCTTGGAGGACACCTCCAGCATGTTGTCTCCGTGCCAGCCGGAAATCGGCACAAACGCAACAGCGGCCGGGTTGTATCCGATCTTCTTGATGTAAGAAGACACTTCCTTCTTGATTTCCTCGAATCGGGTCTCGGAGTACGGGGGCTCGGTGGAATCCATTTTGTTAACTCCGACAATCAGCTGCTTAACACCGAGAGTGAACGCGAGAAGAGCGTGCTCGCGGGTCTGTCCGTTCTTGGAAATACCAGCCTCGAATTCACCAGTACCAGCGGCAACGATCAGCACCGCGCAATCGGCCTGCGAGGTACCGGTGATCATGTTTTTGATAAAATCTCTATGTCCAGGGGCGTCAATAATCGTTACGTAGTATTTAGCGGTTTCGAACTTCCACAAGGCGATATCAATAGTGATACCACGCTCACGTTCGGCCTTGAGTTTGTCGAGTACCCAGGCATATTTGAAGGAACCTTTGCCCATCTAAAAAGCAATTATTTCAATTAGATTCATTCTCACTTAAATTCTATTATTATTATTATTAGATGTGCTTTAACATTCTATTATAAAAAAAAAACTCGAAAAAGTACGCGATGTGACATTCAGACATTCTCGGCCGTCAATGGATTCGAAGGAATCCTCAGGTGGAAACCGCGAATGAGAAAAAAAGAAATATCATCACCATGTCGTCACACTGTAAGCTATATTAACGCAAACTGTATGTTTTTATATCGTATAGAAATTACCTCCTGAGCTTCTTTCTCGAACTTCTCAATGGTACGCTTATCGATACCACCGCATTTGTAGATCAAATGACCGGTGGTGGTCGACTTGCCAGAGTCGACGTGTCCGATAACGACGATATTGATGTGAATCTTCTCCTTGCCCATTTTTGTTGTTTTAGGAGACTTCCTTTAGTATTCTGAAAACAAAAAACACACGGCGAGTTAGAGCATTCCAGCCGAATATACTTCGAGTCTTTGATCATATTAAGTTTAATTTGTAACAATCTAATGTCCATTTCTATCAATGTAGATTAATTCTCCAGTCGTTGTGCAAGATTTTCTTAGTCCGATGTTTAATAAACCGCAATTTTTCGCGATAAAATACAAATTTCACCGTCTAAATATTGAAAGTTTTAATATTATTTCCAAAAAATATAAATTGATTTTTATATTACTTTACATTATTTTTATTAGGATATGTTAAGACCTTGTGAGTCGAATCATATTACAAAAAATTACGCAACAATTGAGAGGCTAATTTTAATCACGATTCAACTTATTTTTTTCTGATTCTTATCTTTTTCTAGTTTTAATATTCATTTCTATCAATGCAAATTAACCTCGACGTTGATTCAATTATCATCTCATCTTTTTCTAATTATCAGGACTAGAAAAAGATGAAAAAAAGTGAAACCGAGATTAAAATTAATCTACATTAATAGAAATAAATGTAAGAATTTGAAAGAAGTTAAAGGGAGATTCAAATTAATTTACATTGATGAAAATGGATGTAATCCGCGCATTGGAGACTATCCAACTATCCGTACCGAGATTAACCGATAATCGTGACATGCAATATGGAACCGAACTGAGTCTGGAGCAGCCGAGGCTTCGGTGAAATCTTCGCGAATCGCGACTCGAGATCTCATTTCGTCGACTGATATCGCGTCGATTTCCGGTGTTGCGCCACATGGTGCAACCAGTTTTTTGCCGAATCTCGGACGCGCGCGCGGATACGATCGGCAAGACCATTCCGGTACGTCACGGCGGTCTTTGTCCGCCGTCCACGTGGCCGAACGTGAATATTCGAGAATGGCAGCCGGCCGCCATTTTGTAAGTGACGAGGAGCGGCGCGCTGTTGCCAAGATTGTCGCGACGCTCGGCATCGCGCACGCGATGCCACGTTATTACGGATCTCCTCTCTCTTTCTCTCTCTTTTTTTTCCTCCCTTTCTTTCCTCCTCGCGAAACTCTTCGAATGGACCAAGATTCGCGCTCTGCATCTACGGACCGACGGGATCGCGGGCGGCTATCTTGGGCGAACGTGGCGGATCAGGTGGCCAAATATGCCATCATCGCCGCCGCCGCCTCCTTCGCGGTCCAGCACGCGAACACGATGCGATGGAAAGTTACGGCGAGGCCCGGAGTCTCTGGATGCCAATTACAGCGCCGGCGATTTGCGAGCGGGCGTGATGGAACGCGACCGTTATCGCGACGGCGGATCGCTTCGCGAAATCGTTCCACGCCGCCTGGAGTCGAGATACCGCCCAGTTTTTTCTCTCCTTATCCTATTCTTTATTCGCGAGACTCTGTTCGACATTTTTCCTCGGGATTTTTAATTCTGGCCGCGCAACGTGCGGAACTCCGTTCCTTTTTTACGAAATCGGCCACGCCGGCAATATTTCGTCTTTCCCCCCGCGCGCGAATCGATTTCCCAGCACGTTCCAGAAGCTGCCGTGCAAGGTCGCGTTGCACACGGCCTCCGGGCGAACCCGCGGCTCCCCGAGAGTGAGGAGAGAGAGACGGACAGACGGAGGAGGAGAGCACCTTTAACCTCGCGTTTCCGGTTTTCCGATACCGATGTTACCGCGCGCGTCCAACCGCGATAGGCGTCGCGATTTTCTGTCCCGGCGTTGGGCGATACAGACGATCGCGGGATTTCCGCCGCGCGCGTTGCGACTTTGCTCCCCGCGATTTCCAGCGCTCTGAATTCCAAGCGCGGCGGCGGCGGCGGCGGCGGCGGCCGCCATAGTGCATCCGGTCCGCTCCTCTCGCGATTTCGCGACGGCGTCGCCGGTCCGACCGGCGTTTCCACAGCCCGCTCGCGATTTTACCCGCGCGATCGGCGACGGTCCTCCCGGGAGACGACGCTCGTCGTCGACGTGGGGAAACGAGGTAGAGAGAGAGAGCGCCCGCGCGCGCGCGCCTAACAGCCGGCAGAATCGCGAAGGAGGCCGAACGACCGGCCATGCGGCACTTTACCGTGGTCGGCGGCGGACGTTCTCGCGATCAGCCGCGACGGAATCGCGAAACTATACGCACAGCACAGCACGCCGCGGCCCCGGCGGCCGTTCTATTCCGTACCTGTCGTCCGATGCTGTATCCTCGGCTGAGATTCGTCGGATAGTGAACCGGTGCGCGAACTATGAACAACCACTCACCTCCAGGTGCCACGACAGAAAGAGACCGTGCTCACAAGTGACATGCGCACGGCGTTCACGGGGACGGCGAGCCTCGCAGCCAGCGTCGCCGCCCAGCGGCGACGCTGGCGCCGCCGCTCGCCGCCGGCACGTGAAGCTCATTCGAGCGCGATGAACTTTGCGGAGCAACGTGAATGCGATTTCTTCGCGGTGGACACACC
>VBVQ01002181.1:0-22987 GCA_011636635.1 Tetramorium simillimum | reverse complement strand
GACAGAGCAAAAACTATTGATAATTTAACATTCTGTTTGATTAAAGAGAAATCAATTCGAAATGTGTTCCAAACCATTTCTTGTCAATATTATTCAGGATTACTCTATGTATAAGGCAGTGCTATTTTTATAAAGAACGAGAAGAATTGCTTGTAAAATTTATTAGCAAACCTCATAGGTTTGAATTAATTGAAGGATCGGTATTGAAAACACCGATAAATCCATTTATGCGTTAATTGATTAATTAAGTCGTCAATTCTTTATGACCAATCGAAATCTTTGTCCAGGCATTTGTTCGCATTAACATCATCCTCCGCCTTGTTCGCGATCATATTTTCCGCAAAGAGCCTCTGTTCATCTTCCATTTCTTGTATCTTCTTAACTTCAACGTTCACGTCGTCCTGTAGCATACCCTGCTGAAGAAAATACTCGCGCAGGTTCTCTCGGACTTCCTGGCAGAATTTATCGCGGTTCGCCTCAACATAACGATATACGAACAGATCAGCGCCGGTAATGACGAAGTGACGATTGTACACGTTAATGCGCGCTCCAATGAAAAGATCCTGCGGCGTATAGTACTCCGGATTGTCCTTTCCCGTGCACGGCTTCGGAATCGACCTGAAGGATAGGAAGCAACCCTCGCGTCGACCAGAATTGCGCTTCTCGGTCTCGTTGATTCGAATGGTGCCGTCGCTCAGGCGGTATTCCAGCACGAAGTCGCGGCCCTCATCCTCTGGATGCACCGCGTCTATTCGCGCGGAGTAGCGTAGCTTCTTCGGGAAGTTCGCCAGCTGGCGAATGACGTTCTTCTTGGGCGGCTTCGGTACCAACGACAGACAACTGGCGTACGTGTCCTCGGGGCTGCCGAACCTTATGTGCGGCGGTACCACGTACTTCGCCGACGTTGGCATTTTCGCTCCCGCGGGAATCGAAATCGCGTCTGGTTGCGGGGTACCCAGCATGTCGGAGTAATACCTGCGCGTGAAAGCATCGCAGTCGTGCAGCAAGAAGCGTCGTCCGAACAGGAGAATCGTCTCGCCTATCTAAAGACAAAAAAATAACATGGTTCTGAATTTGTTTTGGAAAAACGTATAAACGTATGTTTTGCTGAATTTTTGTTTTTACTGTACTTTGGAAATGTTATTAAAATTCTTTAATGTTATCCATTTACATGATTTATTTTATGAATTCATGTTATCTTGAAAAAAGGAAACTTGTTTCTTGGTCCGTGGACCTTCACATGGTTCACCTTTTGAACAACAATTTTAAAATTACATTCTTTGATCAAATAGCAGAAAAGGACTCTGTAAAGAGATTTTATGATCCATTGATAATACTTAAATCTATTTAATTAAACTAATATTGCTACATAATAGCATGAGACTGAAAATAGGTCAGAATAGTCTTACTCTAAAATCTCGCGGCGTGTAGTACTCCAAGATCTCGGGATCCCTATACTCCATGTAGATACTCGGATGCCAAGACGGTAGGTTCTGCCAGTTCTTGGGGACACGCATTCGCTTCAGGAGCATCGCCACGGGATCCTTGCCGTCGTTGGGTTCGTGAATCTCGCGGATCGCCACGGTGTCGTCCATCAGGAAATACATCACTCGATAGTGATCGCCGTTCCACGTGGCAGCGAACGATAGCACCATGCCATCGTATTCCAGGAAGCGTCGCCTGGAATCATCGCCCACCACCCGCGTAATTCCCGTTAGTGTTCTGTACTCGGCGTCGCGCTGCTCCGTGTAAGGATCCGCGGGAAGACTCTCCTTTTCACCGACGTCGATACCTTGACTCGTCAGGAATTCTCTAGTGAACGGGTCACAGTCGACGATGTGATAAACCACGCCATAAATGCCTAGGAAAAATATATTCTATTTTTACGTCCAATGTGTATGTACTTATATTTTATCAATCAGGAATTAACAACAATTTGATATTTGAATAGTAATATTTTAATTTTGTTACATATAAATATATACACGTATAAAGATTTCTTTAAACTTGATAAAAGAACTTTAATTAAATTTAATTTATTAAAAGATTATGACTGAAAAAATATATATTTTGAAAAATTTATAATTTATATTGTAATATACTTTCATTTTTCTTGTATGATCTTTTATTAGATTCATAGAAATTCTAAGGAATTCTGTATAATTAAAAGAAATGTTAAGAAGTAGAACCAAAGAATACGTCAACGTACAAACATCAATCCCAACATTGAAATCTTTCCAGATAAACAGGTCTCCTCTGACATTTTTCGGAATTTTGTTGCGTCTCACCAGCTTGCCTTGCCGGAAACCTGCATTCTTCACCACGGGCTCTATCACGCAGAGCGTGTCATCTTCCAGATAATAGATAATGTCTACGTGACGAACGCGATAATGCTCGTCTGGAGAATTGAAGATTCCTTGTCGAAAGAAGGCCTTGAAGCGGAGGCATTTTTGCGCGAACACTGCGTAATGTGGCACGAATTTCCGATACACGTAGCAAGGCACCCGACCATAAATCGATGATATATCATGTCTGTTAATAACAATAGAAATTAAATAAGTCCAGATAATCATCACTTTAATCGCGATTAAATAATAATAATATTGATACATACACGGTATAATATTTAATGCGCGCACATTTGTTATTCTCTAAAATGATAATTAATATGATAATCAAGTATTATGTTTACCTGTTGTCATTTTCAAAGTTTATCCAAACAATCGAGGCAGACAAAAATCATCATTTATGTTCATTAATATAAACTATTTTAATTATTCTAATAAATTGGAAAACCGATTTGATACAAAGTGATTTAATTTATGGCATGATTCAATGGATTAAATTCAAAATTGTAAAACAATTATTAAATTATTATAATGGATTATTAGGGATGACGCGTGGCTTCGTACTGAAGAAGGAGAGGCACAATGGATCTAATCTGAGTCTAAGAGTCACAGACTTCACTGATTGTGAGAACCGTGCCCCTTAGCATCATCATTATTATTATTAATGGATTATTATAATTACTTTTAATAATTCCAATAATCACTTTAATTAGTTCTGTACATACATTATTGTTTTACAGAATAATTAATATCAATGACGTGGTATTTTTAATAGGGAGGTCCGTACTCACACCACGGGATCTAGACCTTTGGCATATGGAATGGATGCTGTGTCCGTCAATCTTCTTCCGATGCCGTAATTGGTATCGCGTATCACCGGAAAGCCATTTAAAATGTCAAGCTTGTGCGGCAATTTGTAATCCTTGACCTTAAGAAACGACGTGATTTGTTCAATATATCGTCATTAGTTATCAAAGTACCAATTTAGAAAACTATATCCCTCGAAATCAATATAGCCTATACAATTCTTTCAATTATAATTTTCTCGATAACATGGAAAAATAGAGAAAGCTTAATTACAATTATTCGGACACTTACGGTAACGTCTCGAAAAGTATATCCCGGTAAAAGGGGTAAATTTGCCATACCGACGATGAGATGTCGCGTTGAAACTGAGAACGACTCTTCGGCCGGACGCCGACATGTTTGCAGTCGATCGATTTACAACTACAACTCGCTTGCTTTTAAGATTAAACGCATCTCTATAACAACGCGACTGCCTATCGATTTAACCGATTAACCCCCGTATCGCCATATAGCCGGTACCCCCGCAGAAAGAATGAATCTGGATTTATCTTGGATTGCGATGCTTAAACTTAAAGCGAAATTGAGAGGAAGTTCACAACGAAGCGGACGGAAATTTCTGTTATTTGTTCACCATTTATTTGTTCAGAACTTATTGACAACAGCAGTATTTGGATGGTTTTCTGCGTCTAAAGCGCCGGTCGGTCGTTCGCAACTGCAAAAAAAATCACAAATCACTAATTATCTCGCGGAAAATGGCCATGCAGCCGGCGGACAGGCAGCCGGCCATCGGCACGGTGATCAGCCACGCGAACGCGATATTGCGAAACAGCTTCCACGACACCCCCTCGCCGCCACGCGAGGCCCATCCTACGCAGACCACCGATCCCACTTTACAGTGCGTCGTTGAAACGGGTAAACCAACTTTACTCGCCAGCAGGACCGTCACCGCGGCACCCAACTGCAAGCAAAAGTTTGCAATGTCGATTTCAGTATTACGAGATAATATATAATTCAGTGAGCAGAGAGAAAGGCTCAATGTCTATGAAACCAAACAGGAAATTGGCCTTCTCGACTGTTTCACTGAATATATGTAGCAAAGAGAGAGATAAAGAAGAATGGAATATTATTAATCCCTTCAGGCCTACAATGTTTCCTGCATTGGACATCAGTTTTATTGTACGCAATTTATGATATATTTCGAAAAGAAGAAAAAATAATAAAATTTCATGAGATGTTACGTGTAATGGATCAATTCTTATTATTATCATAAAAACTGTGTTATAAAGTTGTTATTGTACTCAAGTACACGACATGTAATATTTTGTTGCACAATCGAGGACCGAAGAGATTAACTCTGCGTTTCGCAGAATTCTCCGAAGATAATCAGCCACAAGCGCTGTGCGTTTACCTCTATGGTGAATCCGGTCGTAGGAGTGATGCGCGCCAGATCTTGGCCCAGGGTTCGTATCACCCTGCGTCCCCACACCCACAAACCCGTAGAGATACCTAGGCCGCCGTATAACAGTATGAGTATGGGTGTTTCAGCCTCCTGTCGGGCCGAACCCTCTGCGTATACCGACCAGAGCGAGATCAGCGGCCCGATTGCGTTACTGACGTCGTTGCCGCCGTGCGCGAAGCTGCCGAACGTCGCAGTGAGCACTTGCAGAAAGGAGAACAGCCTCGAGACTTCCGGCTGCTCATCCTCGTCCATTCCGTCCATCTGTGCGTTCTCCGCTTCCGCCTGGGCGACCATCAGCAACGGGCTCTCGCTGGTGTTACCGCGCAACTTCGGCGCTAGATCGGCCTTTGCGTTCCCGTTGCTGCTGCCGCAGGGAGCCTCCGAGATCACCGACAACGCCGTGGTCTCACTGGTCTCTTGGCAGGGACCAAGATTAAAGTGCGCCGCCGTCGGTGCCACTGCCTTCTCCTCGCTGCCGTTCGATGTTAACAGTATTTTCGCTCTCTGCCGTGGCACCACGTACATGTACACGATCATCGCAGCGAACTTGCCCGCCAGCAGCGCGACTAGCAAGCTAATCCACCATGGCATCTTGTCCATCATTAGTACTACCATATTAAAAAAAACATATTATGAATAAGAAGAAAAATTTAAGATAACGAAGAGAATTGTATGGAGATTTAGTTTTCGCTCTTTTGAAAATATGATTTCGAATTTTGCGGTAAAATGACATACTTTATTTTTCCAAAATACTTACGTTTAGGTCCGTCAAGCGCAATTGACATAATATTGATAGCAACGGTCAGACCGTATGCTATAGGGAGAATATGGAGACCTTGTTCAAACGGCTTGTTAGACTGGAGCACGAACTTTCTCAGGAGCCAAAAGATACTGGCGGACACAATCCCGCTGAGTATAGGGCTGGCAAACCAGGACGCCGCTATGTTAGCAAGAGCTATCCATTTTACCTACGACATCAACATGACTTAAAGTTAGATTACTACATTCATGGGCCGCATGCACTGCTAAACATAATCGCAACGCGTCGGTGGTGCTACTAACCCCGGCGGTACCTCGGCACACGAGCGAAAATCCAACTGTAGCACCAACTATGGAATGCGTACCGGAAATTGGAAGTCGTAACGCGGTAGCCAGCAGTAGCCAGATACCGGACCCGGCTAGACTGGATAACGCCCCTATCATCAACTCCTTCTCGTGGCCCTCGTACAACGAAACGTCCAGTATACCCTTTCGCATTGTATCGGAGACCTGCAGCGGAGAGATAAATCACCAAGTGAGAAGAATTTTTAAAAGTCAAACTTATTTCTCTTGCCTTCAGAAATAAAGCAAGCGAGATCAAAGCAAGTTTTGAGAAATACATACTGCTCCTGCGATTTATAATATTTTTATTCGTTTACGAAATTTCGGTATTGCCTCGATACTTGCCTTGTATCCTATCAGAACGGCACCGGCGATCTCGAAGACGGTCGCCAGGGCACAGGCTTGGAATATCGTGAGCACCCCGGCGCCGACGCTCGTCCCAAAGCTATTAGCGACGTCGTTGGCGCCGATGCCGAACGACAAGATGAACGCCACAATAAAACCGACCACTACTATCCATATTAAGCTCTCATCGTATGGTATACTCATTGTTCTCGCTTCTAACTTAAATTCTATTCTGCTTGAGCTTTCGATGCGTGTGTTTGTTGCGTGTATGCTTCTATCCTCCTATTACACGTGCGCATCCGTCAGAAAATTGATAGGCATAAATTATCATTCTCTCTCGTTTCGTTTCCCTAAACGCTTCCATAACAAATAATGTCAATCGACTTCTAAGGACCTCGTAGCAAGGAAGAGTCTTTTTCTGATACAGAACGTTATATCAATACTGTGTGTAAACGCTTATCCATCAGAATATATCCTTTCTATATACACTTGGATGAATGTATATATATATATATATATATAATTCTTTTATAATATAATAATGTATCTATATCTTTTCATTGTAGCCCTAATACGATCAATTCTTCAGTAGTTTTGTACATGTAGCAGAGGTAGTGTTTTGGCGCAGCACCTGATTTATCTAACATCGTGATGATTTCATCGCACATTCGTACGTCACCGATGCACAACTGTGCTGAGCTAATATACTCGAAGAAACGAGGAAGGTTACTGGCTGACTATATTCTTGCAACGATCGTCGTGCTGTTCCTCGGATCGAGATTGTGACGGGCGATCTTCGTGTCTTCTTGATGCTCCTTTTTCAGCGTTTTCCTCGTGTGGAAACACGCCGGTCGCTGTATTCCCCGCATCTGCAAATCGTACGAAACTATTTTATCCACTGTATCAGGCAGGATATATCATAGACGACATGCAATTTCTATTAACGTTGCAGATTTCTCGTAACTATCACACTTAAAATATATGCTTTAAATCTAAAATTTAAATCACATAAAATTAACATTTTTGTTAATAAAAAATTGTTATTTTTCTTTCTTTATCGCTAATTTTTCTCTCGAATGATCTTTAAAAAAAAATAAGATTTTCTTAATGTTAAAGCTTCAAACAAGAATGCATTTTATATAGAATATTTTTAAAAAATTACATATTTTATATCTTTTAAAATTCTTATTAAAATATTAAAAAATCAAATATACAAAATAAAAAATAGATCATTATTTTATGTATATATTATTATTTCGAAAAATAAAATTGGAAAAATTCTTACAAAAATTACAAAAAAAGAGACAAAAAATCATCATCTAATTCGAAATTTAATATCAGATTGGATTCAGGTAATCAATAATGAAAATATCTGAAGCTTCTAAAACAGCAAGCTTTTAGAATGAGTTGCAATATTTTTCTTTCCAAATTAAGATATGGACGAGCTGACGGTGCCGGCTAAATACAGCATTGCATGCACTTCCAAGCGTTATTCGATCGTTACACTCCAACTAATTTCTCCCCTTCTCTCACCCCCACAAGATTCTAACGAAACTGTTCTTGCGTTATTCCGCGATTTCACGACACTTTCCTTCCCGATGCTATTCGAAATCTCACTGCGGAAGATTATGCATTTCACGAGACGGCGAGACGAAACGAAAATGATCGAAGCCGCCTAATTGGCGCCCCGTGCAACTTTCAATGCGACCCCTGAGTCATCCACCGCAATTCGATCTTTGAACTATGTATATAGCGACACGGAAACCCTGATAGCGTGTCGTCACGAGCCTCGAAGTATGCACAAAATTCATACTTTCTTAATTCCGGGGTATTATCCTCGATAAAAATCCGTCGGAATGACGAAATTCATGCAACGTACGAAAATTCCAAGCGCCGTACTGCCTTCGTTAAAACGGCCCGACAATTCACGGACGCATCTGGCGTCGATTTTCCACGAGCATGCAAACGAGAAAGATGCCGCAATTGTCTAGCCAATTAATTCTCTCGTTCGATTTCTTTCAGACGTCCCGTCGGAAATGGTCGGACCGATTACCGGGTGCAAGGAGGAAAATTTCTCGATTGAACGGTCCGCCGGTTGGGATGTTCCTCGGGGAGGAAAATGAAGACCGCCGCGCTAGGTACATCCAAGCCGACTTAATGTCGAGGAGACTCAATTACCACGCTCCGAATCATTTTTCGTGCTGACCAGCGCGCGTCGTGTCCTTCGGCACGTTGCTGGCGAGACGTTGAGAGTCACGCGGGCTCATCCGGCAGGCACAAATTCGCTCGCGTACGAGGATGACACTCGCGTTTCAGGAGGAACCGCCAACGGCCAGCAGGATCACCAGCAGCGGAATCAGCAGCAGCCCTCGTCGCCCGCGAGACGACATGAAATCACGACGGCGTTTCTTGAAACTGGCGGCCGCACGCTCTTCTCTCGGCGATACCGCTTGGCTCAGCTCCGCGTGGGGGTGAGATATTGATCCGTCAATTTGCCCGCGAAACGCGTGCCGCACGTATGTAGGGGATGATGCAACCCAATGACGATCAATGGACAATCCACGATGGCTTGCGTCTGGTCGAATCTCATTGGAGCTCTTTCGTTTACCCCTTTTTTTTTATTTTCTCGAGTCTGACGTGGAGGATGCGCTCGTCCATGGATTCTGAGGGGCAAGTCGAGGGGTAGCGTTAATCATTTCACGCACGTGTTGAAGTATATATTTTAGAATTCATTGGAGGAACATTTTAATTCGAAACTCGATACTGCATTTTTAATAAAAAAATAATAATTAAAATACAATACAATAAGAACGAAACTTTGAAAATTTTAATTCGTTCAATCTTTCTCTAAAAATTTGCGAACAGAAATAAATTTGTTAAATCACCTTTCAAATCTAGCTGACATAATTATTAAAATTTGTCGAAAATATTTGTATACATACAACTTTCAAAATTTCGGTATTTTTCGTCCAAAATTTATAATAAAAGAAATTGTGTTTCCTTAATTTCTTAAACGTCCATTTAGAAATTAAAGAAAATTAACTTTTTTATAAATGCCAAGTATTTTATCGATTTATAAATATTGTATTTTGTAAATATATTCGTTATTTCATATCAATTCGTTATATTTGCTACGTTGTTCTAGGTTTCCCGGTTTCATTCTTGCTCAACTTGATGAAACGTATTAGTCATTATTATTATTACCGCTTAGTTATCATTTAATTATCACACGTACCATCTAAATGATTGATAACGTGCACTTACATAAGGGATATTAAATGAATGGCACGTGAATGCGAAAACAACCGATGACGCATGTATATAATTTTTTTATACGCGTTGTACATTTTCCAACGACGATTATTTTCGCATCCATCTACAATCTAATATCCTTCATGTAATGAGTTATGGTTTGGGGCATACACGTGCATTATAATAATTAAACGATAATAATATGTATTCTATATGTATACGTAGCATGTAGCTATTCCTAAAACAGATTTTTTTTCACATTTATTATCAGTTTGAGTCGGCTTATTGTTATTTATTTGACTTTTGCAGTTTATATTACTCATTATGTGGAAATGATCGATTTAGGAAATTAGATGGATGTTGCAAGGCAACAAAGTATAGGACGTCACTGCATACTTATTACTATTTCGAACAAGTAAATGTAATTTATTTAATATCTATTCATCTTATGTATGTACAGACCAGCTCTTCTCTGCAAGGGTAAAAGGGTGCATTAAAGAACGAATAATCTTTATATTGCTATAGTAATCACTATGCTACACACTTTACGACGCTTCCCATTCCTCCCTTTCCTTGCGCTCTTCTTCAACTGATTTGATAATTGGCTGAAGGTAGGGTATATCCTGTAAAAATATTTTTTCATTAACCAAAGAAACTTTACACTGATTATTGAGATTGGAACGATATATATCGATCAGAAAATGATAATTGATGTTCGCCTGACCTCCTCAAACTTAGTCCACTGTTCCTTTGGTAGGATTCTCCTACAAGCATCTAATTGCATGGCTCTAATTATGCGAAAGTTGCGCTGATCCTTGATTTCTTGAGGCAGACGCCTTAGCGCTTCCTTTACATCCTCATCTTCGTAAAGTAAATCATCCAACATTAAACCTGGACAGAAAAATCAATTTTTTATAATACAATTAAACTGGATTTACGATATCAAATTAATTTCTGCGCAATCAGTGTAATAATCTGTGAATAAATTGTCATACTCTTTAGCATAAACTTCTTCATAAAACTGTACATATGTACGTTTAACTAGTAATATCAGAACACTACAAATCAACTTCTCATCAAATTTAGCCAATATAATTGATACATGAAAAAGCAGATGTAGTACAATTATATACACCATTTCAAACATATTAAATGTTTGTCTCTAAAGTTCAAAAAAACAAGTTGTTAAAAATACTATATTCTATATCAGGAAATATACATATCAACAATAAAGTTAGGTTAGCTCGAGAATTTTATAAATTATTGTGCGATATAATCAATACTGTAAATATATCAATCTTCATTACCGTATTGATTAAATCCGCTGAGATTGTAGCACCATTTTCTGAAGCCGATGGCTGAAACAAGCAAATATTATATTATGTAAGAATCATCTCACTTGGCGCGATATCAATCGCGTGAAGAAGCAAAAACATATCGAGATTTCATTAAAAGACAAAAAGGTGTGAAATTAGTTATTTACAGATCAACTGATTCATTCGCGAGGTCATTTTCGGGGATGTGACGCTCTTCACGGGGAAATCGCGATGAAATTTGACAGATTTCACGCTAAGCAGTCGACTCGCCGTGAATTAAATGGCGGCTGTTACGGCAATCCGCGAGGATACTGTCCTGGGATCCGATTCTCAAACTAATTATTTAAAAAAACATATAACGTGCATTACAATAATTAAATAATAATAATATTATATTTTTCAATATATGTGTCTATTCCTAAAACAGATATTTTCTCATATTTACGCATACAAAAATTTTTCGTACGAATTCGAGGATCAGACCTTTGATTGGACAAAAGATTTTTTCTTAATTAAACTTTTTTTTACACTATCACCTCTCCAACGTGAAGGAAAAAAAGAAAGGTGCAAGAAATTCAGCTAAAAAGACACATTTTCCCAGGTAAAACAAGAAATCACAAAGATGCCAAAATAATTCCAAAATGTCGTTATTATATTATTATAATATAAACTTTTTAATAAAATTTTCCTCAGAGAGAGTTTTGGAACGTAAGTTATGTCATTTTATCGCTGCTTTAGTGTTATTTTGATGTCATTACAATTTTTATTCTGTATTTTCGGTACTATAGGACTCAGTTCGAGATCTCGATCTGAGAAATGTGTAACCAATCAACGAACAGCTTTTATAGAAAAGTGGCAATTTTATTGGCTACACATTTTTCGAGATCTCGAACTTTTAGCAGAACGAACTTTTAACAGAACGAAATTTTAGCATCGTGACGCGAGAAATTGTATGTACCTTTTAGCTGAATTTCTTGCACCGTTCATTTTTCTTCTTTCTCTTATCGACGTGGAGAGAAAAGGAAGTAAAATAAACGGTGCTAAACCAATTAACTCACAAAAAGGTAGAGTGCAACAAACGGTGCTACGAGTTGAGCTAAAAAAGAACAGACCTGAAGCTCAGATGGCGCTGGCGGAGGAGAAAGGGGGACTATTTCGCCGGAGCGGGCGACATTCGTGGCGCGGTCGGGCTTGTATATAAACGCGCGCAGGAAGCTGCTCGTCGTCATTTTTTGGCCTCAGTGAAGGGTATGGTCAGCAGGGCTAGAGAGTTGTGTTCGCGTTGTGCGTTTGTTGTGTGCGTTTGATTTTCTCCCCGGAATAGGCCCACATAACCAAATGTCCATCTCGTGAAACTAATTCTTCTAGAAAAAAAAAAAACCCAGAAAAAAGAGTAAAAAAAAATCGTGAAAAACTCGTGAAAAGAGAAAAAAATCGCAAAAGTCGCGAAAAACCCATCGTGACCCTGGGAGGGCGGACATAGCAGCGTGGTGCAGACAGAAGGAAGGCAAGAAGGGCAAGCAAGTAGCGCGGAAGCCAGCTAGCCGTCGACTTTGCTCGCCGTTCCGAGACACAGCGAAGAGATCCATCTCGCACGCAGTCACGAAGAAAAAAAAAAGCGAAAAAGAAACGGAAATATCTTACGCACGGGGTGGACGCGGGAGACGAGCGTGAGGAGCGCGACTGTAGCACAGCGTGGTAGAGAAGGAAGAGGCGAGGCGTGATCGCGTCGTCGCGTCATCGAAGGGGAGGAACGCGTGCCGTCTTTCTTTTTCCCCAGGCGAGAGTGAACTCCGCGAGAGGCAACCGCCGCCATGAATCCCGGAGCGCCCAACTACCCCATGGCCTCGCTCTACGTGGGCAACCTGCACACCGACATCACCGAGGCGATGCTGTTCGAGAAGTTCTCGACGGCCGGGCCCGTGCTGTCGATCCGCGTATGCCGCGACATGATCACCCGCCGCTCGCTCGGCTACGCATATGTCAACTTCCAGCAGCCGGCCGATGGTACGTTTCATGCATAATTCCCGTCGTTGTCATTATCATTATTGTTATATCGTCGTCGACCCGTTCGTCACGATGCGAGCGGTGGTGGGGGCGGTGGGTGGCCTGGTGGTGGTGGTTGGCCAACGTGGTGACGCTACGTCGGTTCCGCGCGAATCGCCACCTGCTGCGTGCCTCACATGCGCCGCGCCAACGCGCACCCCGTCGGATCCGCGTCGCTGCACCACCGCTACGGCATGTAGATCGTAGCGTCGGTGCGAGCGAGAGAGAGAGAGGCGCAGGATTGCGAGCTGAAGATAAGAGACTAATCAAATCATCTTAATCTTAATCCGCTTTCCCCCCTCTCTCGGTTGATCGAATTCCAATCTCCAGCTTGCGATTCTCAAGCATCGATGTGTAATTCAATACGGGCTTAACGGTGGTTAACGGATAAACGGATCTGTCGTGGGAAGATTTTTTTTTCCTCTCTCTCATTGTTGCGCGTCATCTGGAAACATGCCATCGAATAAAATTAAAAATAAATAGATCCCTTCTCTGTCCAAATTTCAAGCTTGAGTTGATATATTTATTTCGTTCAATTGCGGAGAGTTTAGCTGCGAAATACAATTAAAGTAAAAGAACAAACCCACAGAAAATTAAGGAATATAAAGTTAATATAGATAATGGAGTAAAATATGAAAACCTTCATTTTTTTACTTTTTTTCAACTAATGTTAAGATATTTCGACTTTAAATAAAAATAAAAATAATTAAAATTTTTAACAGTTTAATTAGGCGTTTATTTTAATTTTTTATATTTTTATTTCAGGTATAAATCCAAGAAACTAAAGTTTTTTCCATGGGAAACGTTTGCCTTTTTATGAGAAACATTTAGATATTTTTTTTTGCATTTAGTTCGTGAATTTGTATTTTTAATTATATATTTCGGTTTTTTTTTTCATACAAATTCATTTTCCTTTTCATTTTCATTTCTTAGAAGATGATATTTCTAAAAAATGAATCTTAGATTTCGCATGCACGTCGTTTGAGCTTCTTGCGTTTCGCAGTGTGAATTTTCTTTTGAAGTAAATCCGACACATATATCTATCGTGAAAAGCTTACACCGTTACCCTCAAAACAACAAAGGAGCAGGCATTTTTGAAGAAGGAATAAAGGAAAAGGGATGAAACTAATTTCTTTCTTCTACCTGACTTTGAATTTTATCTCAGGTCGAAATTCCAATAATAGAAAAGACATAAGAGAACGTCTGTTTCTAAATTTTTTTGCTCTCTGAGCTTCGTACGCCGCTGTTTTCCACAGATTTACTCCTTTAAAAAGATAGAACTAATAATATATGACAGTTCATTTTTCACAAGCATTCTAAAAGCCTTTGATAATGTGGGCTACGGATAACCACGCAGGCAGTCAAAGTTTTAAAGCAAATCCATAGAAAGCGAAAATACAAAGCTCAAGCAGCAAAACAATATACAAATGGACGTAACATTTTGTCTTCTTGGAATTTTGACCTAAAATAGAACTCTGAGTCAGGTAGAAAGATAAAAAAAAATTCCATCTATTTTTCTATATTAGAATAATTTCTAAAAAACTCGAAATGCATTCTTAGCTGACAAACTCTAGTTGCAGGAGCAACTAGAGTTTATCAGCTGTATACACACATAAATTTAATTAATGATAAGAGAGACTTTTCCGATAAGCATAGTGATAAAATATTTGAAATGCTATTCAACTTCCACGTAGACGAACACATTAACATAAATTACATTTGCGGATGTTTATGTTTCAGCCGAACGCGCCCTTGATACCATGAATTTCGACCTTGTAAAAGGGCGGCCTATTCGGATCATGTGGTCCCAGCGCGATCCCTCTCTACGCAAGTCAGGCGTCGGAAATGTATTTATTAAAAACCTAGACAAAAATATAGACAATAAAGCGATGTACGATACATTTTCGGCATTCGGTAATATACTGAGTTGCAAGGTTACGCAAGATGAATCTGGCGTATCAAAGGGTTACGGATTTGTTCATTTTGAAACGGAGGAAGCAGCTAATAGGTCCATCGAGAAGGTCAATGGGATGTTGCTTAATGGCAAGAAGGTAAAGTAACGCTTTTCTTATCGGATTATGATAAAAGTTGTCAATTGATTTGTTTAAATGTAGAATGGACCTAAAAGATAGCTATAATCCTCTCCTAAGACATGCTATCTTTGCAGCGTAAAAAGAAAAAAAGATTGAATTTTCATCACATTTTACATAAACTTTTTCCCTAGTTAAGCTATGCACATACTGTCTTTCTCTAATTACATTGTGCAACCTTTTTTTAGAAGCGGTTTAGTTTCCAAGTCTATGATCAAATCAGTATTTATCATTCGTTTTTCAATATGGATCGTATTCACAGGTGTACGTTGGCAAATTCATCCCGCGTAAGGAACGCCAGAAGGAATTGGGCGAAAAGGCTAAACTGTTCACAAACGTTTACGTGAAGAACTTTGGCGAGGACATGTCCGACGACAAGCTGAAAGATATGTTTGAGAAGTACGGGACCATCACTAGCCACAAAGTGATGATCAAGGACGACGGCAAGTCACGTGGCTTCGGATTTGTCGCGTTCGAGGACCCGAATTCTGCCGAGCAGGCGGTGCTCGAATTGAACGGCAAGGAGATTGCCGAAGGCAAGTGTATGTACGTCGGTCGGGCCCAGAAGAAGGCCGAACGCCAGCAAGAACTTAAACGGAAATTCGAGCAGCTGAAGATCGAGCGTCTGAATCGATATCAGGGCGTGAATTTATATGTAAAGAATCTGGATGATACGATCGACGATGAGCGTCTGCGAAAGGAATTTACGCCGTTTGGCACGATCACGTCCGCGAAGGTGATGATGGAGGAAGGACGTAGCAAGGGCTTTGGCTTCGTGTGCTTCTCACAGCCGGAGGAAGCTACCAAGGCGGTTACCGAGATGAATGGACGTATCGTTGGTTCCAAGCCCCTTTATGTCGCTCTGGCACAGCGTAAGGAGGATCGTAAGGCGCATCTCGCCTCTCAATACATGCAACGCATGACAAACATGCGCATGCAGCAGATGGGTCAGATATTCCATCAACCTGGTAATGCTGGCAGTTACTTCGTGCCCACGCTGCCGCAGCCGCAGCGATTCTATGGACCCGCGCAGATGGCACAGATCCGTGCTACTCCACGCTGGCCGGCGCAGCCGAACCAAGTGCGGCCCAACGCGCAGGCCGGCAACTCCGGATTCACATCGATGCAAGCTGCACCATTCCGAGCGGCACCACGTGCTCCTGCCGCACAAGCTGGCGCCATGCGTAATAACATGTCTGCCAGACCTATCACAGGTATTGTTGATTCAGCAATAATCACGGCAAGAAGCCTTTAGAATGTGTTATTTTTAAAATAATATATTCTTTTATGTTTTACATGAATTGAGTAAAGAAAATATTTTAGTTTTTAATGTAGACACATAAATTGATGATTCGGATTTTACAAAAACTCATATGTCGACTCATGTTAGGAGAAATAGTGATTAATTAATCAAATTAAAAGCTAGAAAAATAAAATGTTATGTTTTCCTTACTCCAATAATTTACGTTTGTCTAAATCTTTGTATTGTTTTTTAAAAATTATCCTGACAAAGATTGAGGCATCAGATAAAATTTAGGATAAATTCTGATAGTGTGTAAACTCAGCTTGTGAATTAATTAATTTTATGTATGATCCCTCTATCATCCTTTACTGTCATTATTGTTTGTATTATTTATATTTATTTTCTTATCAGAATTTGTTTTAATTTCTAACAAATTAGTTATATATAAAGGAGTACATCATGTATCTATTAAAAATGAAATTGAAACATATATATCTTAATAGAATTGAAAACAACTAGAAAAATTGTATATAGCAATAGTTGCATAACATTATTACACTAATTATATAGAAATGTATAGTAATAACTGTAATTAGATTAAATTATTGCTGAAAATAATTATAATCTTGATATATTCCAGGTCTGCAAGCAGTTGGTGGCGCCAATATGCAAAACCGTTCCATGGCCGGACCAGCCGTTGGCGTTTCGCCCGGTCAGAGCCGTCCGACAAATTACAAGTACACCTCAAATATGCGCAACCCGCCGCAAACGGCCATGACTATACCTGCGCCGAATCCTACTGTCCAGCATGCGGTTCACATCCAGGGTCAGGAGCCGCTCACTGCGTCGATGTTAGCCGCGGCGCCACCTCAGGAGCAGAAGCAAATGCTAGGGGAACGTCTATTCCCTCTGATCCAGGAAGTGTATCCGCAGTTGACCGGCAAGATCACCGGTATGTTGCTGGAAATCGACAACAGTGAGCTGCTTCACATGCTGGAGCACAAGGAATCTTTAAAAGCCAAGGTCGACGAAGCCGTGGCTGTATTACAGGCCCATCAGGCCAAACAAGCGGCCGCGCCGAGAAAGGAATAAGCGTCTTATTGTTAATCTTGCTTTATGATAAGGAAAACAGATTTCGATAAATTTTCAATTTAATTTGATGTACACGTGATATTGTCCTTTCATTTATTTTTTATTTTTTTGAATTTATGCAGTTTAATGCAGTTTAATAATCGTGTCAGTGTATGTTTTCGTAACGGATTTACTTTCCCCGACGTTAGATTTTGAGACATCATTTGTGTAACAGGAATATATGCACTTTCATGGTGTAAAATTGGAAAAAAAGAGAAATCTTTGTATTCGGCATATATTAGAATACGGGGGTGTTGCGGATATATTTTCTGAATCAGTGATCATGTTCTCCTTGGATTTGCTTATTGAGAGAAGCGGAATTGTGAAAAAAATTTCCAATTATAAAATTGAAAAATAAATTTTTCTTTCAAGATGTACATACATGAGATATTCAATAGATGTAACAATTGGACGAACGGCTTATGAAAAATTAATTCAACAGATCTAGTATAATACACGGTATATAATCAGCAATCATTGCTTAATATTGTATACAATTGTTATATCTACGGAATGCATTTTTTATTCCCTATTTTCCTTCCCCTTTTGAAACGAACAAAAATCTCTGAATTAAAGAAACTATTATAGATAAATAGTTTATATTATTACTCTCTCTTCGTTATAATGTAGGTTTAACATGTTCTAGTTATCTGTTTGTTGCATTTGGGTAGAAGATGGAAAACAATTATGGATAAATGCATAGCTCGTGTTATATTTTGTGAATTTATATTTGATGCATGAAAAGGATTGGAACAAATTTGGTGAAAGAAGAACACCTGGGCGATTCTCGAAGTGCGCGCTGAATTCCTATCGAGATGGCGCTGCGGCGCGCTCTCTCCCGAGGGGGACTACTTCACCGGAAATCGGCGCCGGTGGTTGCGCGGCCGGGGTATATAAGCGCGCGCAGGAAACCGCGCGACGCTCTTCTGCCTCAGTAAGAGTAGAGTTGTGTTCACGTGTGGTTGTGTGCGTTTCCTCTTTCCCAGAAATAGGCCACACACAACCTACGTCCATTCCGTGAAACTAACTCTCCTTAGAAAAAAAAACCCAAAAAAAAGCAAAAAATCTCCGTAAAAAAACGTATACAAAAAAATCGCAAAACCGTAGGCGAAAAACCGTCGTAACCTCGGGTAACAGCGTGGTGATAAAAAAAAAAAAAAAGAAGTGAGCACGAGAGCCAGAGTGTAACCCGTCGAGCACGTCTTCAGCAAGAACAGACGGACGATCCATCTCTACCCAACAGACACGCAAAAAAAAAAAGAAAAAAAAAGGAAAAAGAAGAGAGGAACCTAGCCGTTCACAGAGACACACGAGGCAGAAGCGGAAGAGACATAGGGGGACAAGCGTGAGCCGCGACGAGGAACGAGCAGCCCAGGGGGTCCTCGGTGGAAACGTGCCATATTGCGCGAGGTAGAGAGAGGAAGGCCAGAACCGCCGTCGTCGTCGTCGTTCCGCCTCTCGTGTCCCTCCACCTCATACCCCCCCGTTCGGCGCGACACTCCGCTGCTAATCGCCGCCGCCATGAATCCTGGTGCGCCCAACTACCCCATGGCCTCGCTCTACGTGGGCGACCTGCACACCGACATCACCGAGGCGATGCTGTTCGAGAAGTTCTCGTCGGCCGGGCCCGTGCTGTCGATCCGCGTATGCCGCGACATGATCACCCGCCGCTCGCTCGGCTACGCATATGTCAACTTCCAGCAACCGGCTGATGGTGAGTCATCGTCCTCGTCGCCTTCGCCGTCGTCGTCATCGCCGTCATCGGCGTAGCGCCGCATCTACAAGAGCGATACGATGATGATGGTGGTCAACGTGGTGACGCAACGTGGGTCCGCTAGAATGGCCGCCCGCTGCGTGCCACACACGTGCCGCGCCAACGTGCCCACCATGTTGGATCCACGTCCTCGCTCGGGCGTAATGGTAGTTAACGGTTAAACGGACCCGGCGCGAGAGGGGGAAGGATATCTCCTTTTTCTCTCGCGCTCTTTCTCTGTCTCACTTTGTTGCGTACTACTATCTGAAGACCTCTCTGCCATAATGGAGTTGAATGTGGTCCCTTTTTTTTTCTTCCTTTTTTTCTACCGGAGTTTTACATGAATCGAAAGCCCGATGTTACAAGAGCGAGAGATAGTCTCGGAGCTTTTTCATGCGGTCTGAGTTTTCTTCCGTGGATCTGTATCTTTCTATTCTGACCTTTGTTCGTTGCGATATTCCGATTGCCTTCTTTGGAAACCCTCGGCGCCACGTGCGCGGCATTCATGCTTCTTGCATTTTTCATGAAAATGGCCCTGTAAAGAGGAAAAATTAAAAAAAAAAAGATTGGCCATGTGAACGAGTTTTACATCTTTCAAGACGAAAAAAAAAACGTGGCACGTGCGCGTATGTCGTAGCAGCAGTTTCGTATTCAAACGCAATATTGCAATATATGTATTGCATCATATTTATTCTTTCTTTAAAATTCGAGAGATGTGCAAATATAAAGGAGAAAAGGAAAAAAAATCCAGTTTACTTTATATCAATATAATCATGAATTGTCAGAAACATTTGTTTTATCAAATTTTTTCGACGGTATTAGAAATATCGGTTTCTAGGAATCTATTCTAATTTAATTTATTTTAATCTTTTTCAATTTTCATGATATCGTAACTTTGGAATAAAATTCATAAAACTATTATATTCGTTATACGTCCGAAAAGAATTTAAAAAAAAATGAAAATATATGTTTTTTCCTTTCCTGCCTTGAAAGAAGTAGAAAAGAATTTATTTTATTTATTTTCTATTCATCTGGAATTGAATGTCCATATCTTTCAACATTTGAAGGAATTTATTGTATGAAGATTCATGAAAACTTACATCCCTTATACTGTCCAGAACAATTTTAAAAAAATAGATATTTCTAATGAAAAAAAAAGAGGGCTGAAACTTTCATTTTTGCACTACTTTGAAGTTTCACCTGGGATAAAAATTCCAACGCTACGAAAAACAAATGTGAAAATCCAGTTCAGAGTTTTTTATTATTTTGTGCCTTGTATTCGTTTATTTTGTAACTATGTACATTTTCCGCATTTAAAACAAGGTAACTGTATTAACGCGACCTTTAGATATTATTCTTTATTATCGATTAGATAAGTATCTATTTTCTGCATTGAGAGACAAAATCATGGAAAATATTGAATCAATTAACGTTTTAATTTAATTTCAATTTGGATCTACTAAAGAAGGAAAGAAAGGAAAGAATTAAAATTCGTAAATTCTAATTTAGAGAAACGAATTAACAATTCTAAATTTAATACATATGTATATTGCGAAATACGTGTACAAGCAGGAAAGTACAATCTATTCATTTCACATTTATTTTTAAAGCGAGAACTTTGTCTTTTTTACAAAATTTTTCCGTGTTTTGCATAAATCCGATTGCAAAAGAATCTGTATTGTTTGTTTGCTCAAAAGTTTTGCATCGTATTTAGAAAAATATATAGTGGCACTTGCAAATTACATATTTTTCGTAAGCGTGATCACTTGGCAAGTCAATCGATAATGAAAGATAATTTTAGTGTACTTTGATCCAACATTAAATATCTTCCTTTTTTTATCAGTTCAATGTGGTTATCGTAGATATTTTTCTTATCAATTCGCGGAATATTTTATAAAACTTTTGTCGGTTAAGTATTTGTTTCTTTTTTTTTATGAGAGGATTAGTTCGTAGAAAATCATGATGTGCAATTGTTTTCTCTGCAATTCTTATTGCATTACACTTAACCGATAAGCGAGTCAGTCTAGAGTCGTTCTTGTACGTATTACTTGTAAGTAATAACTGATCTATACCGTGCGTGAAATACGCATTTTTCTATTAATACATTTGATACTATAATTTTTAATTTAATTTAAAATTCTGTGCATCAAGTTTTTGTAGACGCATCTTTAGCTTATAAACTTTATACAGTGGCAAGGGCAATTATGTACACACACGAGTTTATTTAATGATAAGAAATCCACATTCGATAAGGTGGTGATAACGTCTTCAAAGATATCTTATTCGAATTTCGCAAGGACAACACGTTTGCATAAATATATTTTCGAATATTTCTGTTTCAGCCGAACGCGCCCTTGATACCATGAACTTCGACATGATAAAAGGGCGGCCTATTCGGATCATGTGGTCCCAGCGCGACCCCTCTCTACGTAAGTCCGGCGTCGGAAATGTATTTATTAAAAACCTAGACAAAAATATAGACAATAAAGCGATGTACGATACATTTTCCGCGTTTGGAAATATATTGAGCTGTAAGGTAGCGCAAGACGAATCAGGTGCGTCAAAAGGTTACGGCTTTGTACATTTTGAAACTGAAGAAGCAGCTAACAAATCCATCGACAAAGTCAATGGGATGTTGCTAAATGGCAAGAAGGTAAAATAGCATAGCCTTGTCCAGATTAGATTAAGATAAAAGTTGTTCCATTTATTTGTTTATCAAGGTGATATATATTTCTCCTATTTCTTAATATAAACTGTGTTCTTATAGGTGTACGTTGGCAAATTTATCCCGCGTAAGGAACGCGAGAAAGAGTTGGGCGAGAAAGCCAAATTGTTCACGAACGTGTACGTGAAGAACTTCGGTGAGGATATGACCGATGAGAAGCTGAAGGATATGTTTGAGAAATACGGGACCATTACAAGCCACAAAGTAATGAGCAAAGACGACGGCAAGTCACGTGGCTTCGGATTTGTCGCGTTCGAGGATCCGGACGCTGCCGAGCAGGCTGTGCTCGAATTGAACGGCAAGGAGATTGCCGAGGGCAAGTGCATGTACGTCGGACGGGCACAGAAGAAGGCCGAGCGCCAGCAAGAACTTAAACGAAAATTCGAGCAGCTGAAGATCGAACGTCTGAATCGATATCAGGGCGTGAATTTATATGTAAAGAATCTAGATGATACGATCGACGATGAGCGTCTGCGAAAAGAATTTACGCCGTTCGGCACGATCACGTCCGCGAAGGTGATGATGGAGGACGGACGTAGCAAGGGCTTTGGCTTTGTGTGCTTCTCGCAGCCGGAGGAAGCTACCAAGGCGGTTACCGAGATGAACGGACGCATCGTTGGTTCCAAGCCCCTTTATGTCGCTCTGGCACAACGTAAAGAGGATCGTAAGGCGCACCTCGCCTCTCAGTACATGCAGCGCATGGCGAACGTGCGCATGCAGCAAATGGGTCAGATATTCCAACCCAGTAATGCCGGCAGTTACTTCGTGCCTACGCTGCCGCAGCCGCAGCGATTCTATGGACCCGCTCAGATGGCACAGATCCGTGCGACCCCGCGCTGGCCGGCGCAACCAAATCAAGTACGACCGAACGCACAGACTGGCACCTCCGGGTTCGCGTCGATGCAAACTGCACCGTTCCGAGCGGCGCCGCGCGCTCCTGCCGCACAGGCTGCCCTGCGCAACAGCATGTCCGCCAGACCTATCACAGGTGATTATTATTACAGGCAGGAAATTACCGTTATGTAATACTTATGATAATTCTAATGAAATTTTATTATTATTTGTTAGAGTTTTGAATCAGTTTTGATCCTAAATCTTTAAGAACCTTTATGACCACTTTTGAAAATATAGAAATTCTTAAATATCTTTAATAGATTGTACAGTTAAAATATTTTTAGTGAAATTTCTGAATATAATTTGATTTGATTGATTTGATCGGAATATGATTTTCAAGATAACTTAAAAATATGTATAATAATTATTTGTTGACAAAACTTTTAGGTAGAAAAAGTATATATTGATTAATATTTTTTAGAACTGCAAGTTTTGAATCGTTTTGTGCCCAAATAGTATAGATAATCCATTTTAAAT